>JAVALU010001752.1:0-2500 GCA_030770095.1 Gila robusta | reverse complement strand
TTTTTTTTTTTTTTTTTTTTTGTTTTTTTTTTTTTTTTTTTTTTTTTTTTTTTTTTTTTTTTTTTTTTTTTTTTTTTTTTTTTTTTTTTTTTTTTTTTTTTTTTTTTTTTTTTTTTTTTTTTTTTTTTTTTTTTTTTTTTTTTTTTTTTTTTTTTTTTTTTTTTTTTTTTTTTTTTTTTTTTTTTTTTTTTTTTTTTTTTTTTTTTTTTTGTTTTTTTTTTTTTTTTTTTTTTTTTTTTTTTTTTTTTTTTTTTTTTTTTTTTTTTTTTTTTTTTTTTTTTTTTTTTTTTTTTTTTTTTTTTTGTTTTTTTTTTTTTTTTTTTTTTTTTTTTTTTTTTTTTTTTTTTTTTTTTTTTTTTTTTTTTTTTTTTTTTTTTTTTTTTTTTTTTTTTTTTTTTTTTTTTGTTTTTTTTTTTTTTTTTTTTTTTTTTTTTTTTTTTTTTTTTTTTTTTTTTTTTTTTTTTTTTTTTTTTTTTTTTTTTTTTTTGTTTTTTTTTTTTTTTTTTTTTTTTTTTTTTTTTTTTTTTTTTGTTTTTTTTTTTTTTTTTTTTTTTTTTTTTTTTTTTTTTTTTTTTTTTTTTTTTTTTTTTTTTTTTTTTTTTTTTTTTTTTTTTTTTTTTTTTTTTTTTTTTTTTTTTTTTTTTTTTTTTTTTTTTTTTTTTTTTTTTTTTTTTTTTTTTTTTTTTTTTTTTTTTTTTTTTTTTTTTTTTTTTTTTGTTTTTTTTTTTTTTTTTTTGTTTTTTTTTTTTTTTTTTTTTTTTTTTTTTTTTTTTTTTTTTTTTTTTTTTTTTTTTTTTTTTTTGTTTTTTTTTTTTTTTTTTTTTTTTTTTTTTTTTTTTTTTTTTTTTTTTTTTTTTTTTTTTTTTTTTTTTTTTTTTTTTTTTTTTTTTTGTTTTTTTTTTTTTTTTTTTTTTTTTTTTTTTTTTTTTTTTTTTTTTTTTTTGTTTTTTTTTTTTTTTTTTTTTTTTTTTTTTTTTTTTTTTTTTTTTTTTTTTTTTTTTTTTTTTTTTTTTTTTTTTTTTTTTTTTTTTTTTTTTTTTTTTTTTTTTTTTTTTTTTTTTTTTTTTTTTTTTTTTTTTTTTTTTTTTTTTTTTTTTTTTTTTTTTTTTTTTTTTTTTTTTTTTTTTTTTTTTTTTTTTTTTTTTTTTATTTTTTTTTTTTTTTTTTTTTTTTTTTTTTTTTTTTTTTTTTTTTTTTTTTTTTTTTTTTTTTTTTTTTTTTTTTTTTTTTTTTTTATTTTTTTTTTTTTTTTTTTTTTTTTTTTTTTTTTTTTTTTTTTTTTTTTTTTTTTTTTTTTTTTTTGTTTTTTTTTTTTTTTTTTTTTGTTTTTTTTTTTTTTTTTTTTTTTTTTTTTTTTTTTTTTTTTTTTTTTTTTTGTTTTTTTTTTTTTTTTTTTTTTTTTTTTTTTTTTTTTTTTTTTTTTTTTTTTTTTTTTTTTTTTTTGTTTTTTTTTTTTTTTTTTTTTTTTTTTTTTTTTTTTTTTTTTTTTTTTTTTTTTTTTTTTTTTTTTTTTTTTTTTTTTTTTTTTTTTTTTTTTTTTTTTTTTTTTTTGTTTTTTTTTTTTTTTTTTTTTTTTTTTTTTTTTTTTTTTTTTTTTTTTTTTTTTTTTTTTTTTTTTTTTTTTTTTTTTTTTTTTTTTTTTTTTTTTTTTTTTTTTTTTTTTTTTTTTTTTTTTTTTTTTTTTTTTTTTTTTTTTTTTTTTGTTTTTTTTTTTTTTTTTTTTTTTTTTTTTTTTTTTTTTTTTTTTTTTTTTTTTTTTTTTTTTTTTTTTTTTTTTTTTTTTTTTTTTTTTTTTTTTTTTTTTTTTTTTTTTTTTTTTTTTTTGTTTTTTTTTTTTGTTTTTTTTTTTTTTTTTTTTTTTTTTTTTTTTTTTTTTTTTTTTTTTTTTGTTTTTTTTTTTTTTTTTTTTTTTTTTTTTTTTTTTTTTTTTTTTTTTTTTTTTTTTTTTTGTTTTTTTTTTTTTTTTTTTTTTTTTTTTTTTTTTTTTTTTTTTTTTTTTTTTTTTTTTTTTTTTTGTTTTTTTTTTTTTTTTTTTTTTTTTTTTTTTTTTTTTTTTTTTTTTTTTTTTTTTTTTTTTTTTTTTTTTTTTTTTTTTTTTTTTTTTTTTTTGTTTTTTTTTTTTTTTTTTTTTTTTTTTTTTTTTTTTTTTTTTTTTTTTTTATTTTTTTTTTTTTTTTTTTTTTTTTTTTTTTTTTTTTTTTTTTTTTTTTTTTTTTTTTTTTTTTTTTTTTTTTTTTTTTTTTTTTTTTTTTTTTTTTTTTTTTTTTTTTTTTTGTTTTTTTTTTTTTTTTTTTTTTTTTTTTTTTTTTTTTTTTTTTTTTTTTTTTTTTTTTTTTTTTTTTTTTTTTTTTTTTTTTTTTTTTTTTTTTTTTTTTTTTTTTTTTTTTTTTTTTTTTTTTTTTTTTTTTTTTTTTTTTTTTTTTTTTTTTTTGTTTTTTTTTTTTTTTTTTTTTTTTTTTTTTTTTTTTTTTTTTTTTTTTTTTTTTTTTTTTTTTTTTTT
>JAVALU010001751.1:0-17411 GCA_030770095.1 Gila robusta | reverse complement strand
GATGAAAGACAGGAAGCAGGTGCAAGTTACTTGTTTAATGATATAAGAAGACAAGGACACACAGTACAGCCGATGGTGAAGTGACGCAGGGGCTTCGGTGGCCAGGACTCGTGCAGACGTGCAGTGAAGACGTGACGACAACGAAAATCCCAAATCCACTTGACACGACGACGACAGGAACACCAGCTGGACAGGACACAGGAACACCGACACCAAGGACCAGAGACAACGTACTGACAAGGATGTAGAAACAGAGGTAAGTATATATAAGGGATGAGAGATTGCGTGCAGCTGATGAATTGATGATGATCAGCTGGAGCGGATCCGGAGTGTCAATCATTCACGCCCACACGCACGTGCACTCATACAACAACATAAACACGAGACGAGAAGAGACCAGCGAATACGTATACCGTGACAGTACCCCTCCCTCTAAGAACGCCTCCTGGCGTTCCCAGACCCCCTTACCTGTCGATGTAATCATCGATAAGGGAGTGATCCAGGATGTCTCGAGCAGGCACCCAACTTCTCTCCTCCGGACCGTAACCTTCCCAGTCCACCAAGTACTGGAATCCGCGTCCCCTCCGTCTAGAGTCCAGAATCCGATTAACCGAATACGTGGTCTCCCCATCTACGAGCCGCGGTGAGGAGGAACCGGGACCGGCGGATTAATGTGTGAATGAAACACGGGTTTAATTTTGGACACATGGAACACGGAATGAACCCTCCTGTACGTGGGAGGTAATTTGAGGCGACTGCCACCGGACTAATGATCTTGTGACAGCGAACGGGCCGATAAATTTGGGTGCCAGTTTATTAGAAACGGTGCGGAGAGGAATGTTCTTAGTTGAAAGCCACACTTTTTGACCAACGACGTATACGGAGGCCTTGACCTGTGGCGATCGGCCTTGGCCTTGGTGCGAGCCCCCACTTGGAGTAGAGTCTCCCGGGCTCTAGTCCAAGTGCGGTGACACCTCTGGACAAAGGCGTGAGCGGAGGGACCGCAACCTCGGATTCCAGACTGGAAAAATAGGTGGCTGGTAACCTACACTACACTCAAACGGAGATAGGCCCGTAGCTGACACTGGTAACGTATTATGTGCGTACTCCACCAAAGACAGTTGCTGGCTCCAAGAGGAAGGATTCTTGGAGACCAAACATCGCAACACCCTCTCTAAATCTGGTTGGCCTCTCGGTTGACCATTGCTCTGGGGATGAAATCCAGAGGACAACTCACAGTCGCCCCCAGTAATCTACAAAACTCTTGGCCAAGAATTTGGACACGAACTGAGTCCCCCTGTCGGAAACCACGGTCCTGTCGGGAGGCCATGTAACCGAAAAGACGTGATCATACGACTGCCACCGCTGTCTCCTTAGCTGAAGGTAATTTGGGTAAGGGAAACAAAGTGTGCTGCCTTCGAGAACCGGTCCCACCACAGTCAAAACTACTGTGTTACCCTGGGAGGGTGGGAGGGCGGTGATAAAATCTAGAGCGATATGGGACCAGGGTCTCGAAAGGAACCGACAACGGCTGAAGTAACCCGTCTGGGGGTCGATTTGGAAGATTTACCAGTGGCGCAAACCGAGCAGGCCAAAACAAAATCGTGAATGTCGCGAGCCATAAGATGGCCACCAGAATCGTTGCTTGACTAAAAAGCCTAGTTCGATTTAACCCCTGGATTACAAGCCACATTGGAACCATGACCCCACTGAATAACGTCTGACCGTAATCCCTCCGGCACGAAGAATCGATTCGTTCGGTGGGCAACCGGCGGAGGCGTTACCCCCTTCCAAGGCCTTAACGACCCTCGATCGACCTCCCCATGTGAGTGTTGAAACGAATAGCGTCTCAGGTAAAATGCAACTCGGGAGTAGACCGGGCGCTCGGAAAAATCAAATACACGAGACAGGGCGTCGGGTTTGATGTTTTTAGAACCCGGAACGATAGACAGAGAAAATTCAAAACGACCGAAAAACAGAGCCCACCGAGCCTGCCTGGAGTTCAACTCTTTTAGCTGTCTTAATGTACTCGAGATTCTGATGATCGGTCCAGACGATAAAATGAGCACCCCGACCCTTCAAACCAGTGGCGCCATTCATTCCAATGCCAACTTAACTGCCAACAACTCTCCTGTTACCAATGTCGTAATTGCGTTCGGTGGGAGACAATCGATGAGAAAAAAACGCGCAAGGATGCATCTTGTCGTCCGCCAGAGAGCGTTGGGACAACACTGCACCGTACTCCCACCTCCGACGCGTCGACCTCCACCACGAACTGACGTGTATGAATCAGGGGCAACCAGGATGGGGCTGAAACAAAGCGGCCTTTTCCAGTTTGAACGAACACAGCTTCAGCTGTGTCCGACCACCTGAACGCCGTCCTGGGGGAGGTCAAGGCAGTCAGAGGTGCGACTAGTTGGCTGAAATTGCGAATAAAACGCCGGTAGAAGTTGGCAAACCCCAGAAACCTCTGCAGGGCCTTGCGGAATCTGGACTTGGCCACTCCACCACAGCCTTAATCTTCTCAGGGTCCATCCGCACTCCCTCAGGCGACACGATGTAACCTAAGAAAGGGACAGACTGTGCATGAAAATCGCATTTCTCCGCCTTGACAAAAAGCCCATTCTCTAGCAACCTCAGAAGCACTCGTCGTACGTGTTGCACATGTTCCTGGAGAGAAGAAGAAAAAATCAATATGTCGTCCAGGTAGACATATATGAACTGATCAATCATATCTCGCAACACGTCGTTGACTAATGCCTGGAAAACAGCTGGGGAGTTGGACAGCCCGAAAGGCATGACCAAGTATTCAAAGTGCCCCCTAGGGGTGTTAAAAGCTGTTTTCCATTCATCCCCCTCCCTAATGCGAACCAAATGATAAGCGTTACGCAAATCCAATTTTGTGAAGACGGACGCTCCCTGCAACCTCTCGAAAGCTGAAGACATCAACGGCAAAGGATAAGTATTCTTTACCGTGATGTTATTCAACCCTCGGTAATCAATACAAGGTCGCAGAGACCCGTCCTTCTTCCCCACAAAAAAGAACCCCGCCCCCGCTGGAGAAGAGGAAGGGCGAATGAACTTGGTTGCTAGAGAATCAGAAATATATTTCTCCATAGCCTCTCTCTCAGGAACCGAGAGTGAATACAACTTGCCCTTGGGCGGAGACTTACCTGGCAGTAAATCTATAGCACAGTCATAGGGACGATGCGGAGGTAGAGAAGCAGCGCGAGACTTACTGAACACCTCCTTCAGGTCATGGTACTCCGCGGGCACGTTAGACAGATCCCCTGCTTCCTCCTGAAACACAGAAACAGGCACAGACGAACAGGCAGACACAAGACAAGACTTATGACACTCCTTGCTCCACTCCAGCACCGATCGATGATGCCAGTCCACTCGGGGGTTGTGTTGGATAAGCCACGGTGACCAAGTACGATGGGTGCCAGGGGTGAGTCCAGAATATAAAATGATATGGTTTCAGAGTGATTTCCGGAGGTAATGAGCGTGACGTCTTCAGTGGCGAGGAAATAGTGGGTAGCTCTTGTCCATTGAGTGCGTGAACGGAAATCTTGTGAGTGAGTGGTTTGAGTGGAATCTGAAAATCTTGAGCAAATCTGTAGTCCATAAAATTACCTCCGCGCCCGAATCCAATAGTGCCAGACAATCGTGTTGGGAGACTGACCACCTAAGCCTTACCGGAAGGAGCGTGGAGGTTGATGTAACCGCTGATGAGGTCTTCCTGGCGGAGATCCCACCCGACAGTAGCCTCAAATTTACTGCCGGGCTGGGCCTTTTACAGGACAGTTATATGCAAAGTGACCCGATCCTCCACAATAGAGACAAAGGCCCTGGGATCTCCGCCTCTCCCTCTCCTCCCGGGAAAGCCGAGCTCGACCCACCTGCATGGGCTCCGGATCGCTGTTGGGACTGACCACGTCCCTGCCACTGGACCGAAACCTGTCGACGTCTCCGAAGGTGCGGGTGGATTTAGCCCGGCGCTCAACTCGAGCCAACCGAGCGTCCACCCGCAGCGCCAAGTCAATGAGTTCGTTCAAGGTGGTGGGCAGGTCCAGGGCGTAGATCTCCCTCTGGACGTGGTCAGCCAACCCATGCAGGAACATGTCCCACTGCGCCTCCTCGTTCCATCCGCACTCAGCCGCCAGGGTTCGAAATTCAATCGAATAGTCTGAAACCGATCTTCCCTCCTGTCGCAATTCCGCCAGGGTCCTGGCGGCCTCACGCCAGAGACCGCCCGATCAAAAACCTTTTTCATCTCGGCGGCGAGGGTCTGGAACGAGGCGCAGCATGGGTGTTGATTCTCCCACACCGCTGTTCCCCATAGCGCCGCCTTCCCCGTCAGCAAAGTAAGTGTAAAAGCTACCTTCGCCTGTTTCGGTGTTAAAGGTGCGGGGCTGTAGGGCAAAGTGCATTGAGCACCGCGTGATGAACGCTCTGCAGTGGGCAGGCTCTCCTCCATATGCCTCAGGAACAGGAAGGCGTGGCTCCGCTGGGAGGCGCTCGCAGGTGGTGTGGGGGGAACGGCTGGTGTGGGCGGCGCAGTGGGAACTCGTAGGCGTTGGATCTGCTGGGTGAGCTCGGACACCTGCGTCACTAGGGCTTGCACTGCGCGTCCCGTTCCGCCGATCTCTCTCTCTTGGGCATCCATTCTGCGAATGCTATGTTGGATGAAATCCTCCAGGGATGATGACGACGCACTTGCTGCTTCCATCTGTCGGTCAGTACGTTCTGTCATGACTGCGGGATGAAAGACAGGAAGCAGGTGCAAGTTACTTGTTAATGATATAAGAAGACAAGGACACACAGTACAGCCGATGGTGAAGTGACGCAGGGGCTTCGGTGGCCAGGACTCGTGCAGACGTGCAGTGAAGACGTGACGACAACGAAAATCCCAAAATCCACTTGACACGACGACGACAGGAACACCAGGCTGGACAGGACACAGGAACACCGACACCAAGGACCAGAGACAACGTACTGACAAGGATGTAGAAACAGAGGTAAGTATATATAGGGATGAGAGATTGCGTGCAGCTGATGAATTGATGATGATCAGCTGGAGCGGATCCGGAGTGTCAATCATTCAAGCCCACACGCACGTGCACTCATACAACAACATAAACACGAGACGAGAAGAGACCAGCGAATACGTATACCGTGACATGTCTAGGATGCTCTGTCACAAGAAGGAGTATAAGCACATTATTAGGCAATTTTTGCAATAGACAGATGTGACTAGTATCAGTATTATAATAGTATAAAATAGCCTACGTAAGTAAAAAAAAAAAAAAGTAAACCTATGGTCATAAAATATTCTCTGGTTTTATGAACGGAACAGACTGAAAGTGAATAAATGCTATTCTTTTCAAAACATTAAATGTATTGATTGTTGATATCCTGTATATATGCAGACATGTTGTCCTCTTGATTTTTAAGTATACAAAGCTTATTTAAATAAGCTTTTAAATGACCTTTTACCATCTTAAAATACCACCTGTGAAAGCTATACCTGGATCTTCTCTGAAGTTTACAAGAAAATGTTACTATTGATTTACAATAAGTTTATAATTGTAGTGGATGGATCTGATAGTATGTTGCCTGGTCGGCCAGAACTGCCTCGAAAATGTGCAACGATTATTTTAAATCCATTTATTTTTTTATTTTTTAATAGAAAAAAGATAACAGAACAAACACGAATCACGCGTGCTATGACGCATTTAGTGTGGCCAGGTTGAACTGCGCATTGACCATGTAAGGCAATAATGTTCCCATAGCTTATATGCAAATGTCTCCTTTTGTATAGAGACAAAAGAATGAGCTTAATCCCTGTCTGCCACCGGCAGTTGACGCTAGTAATTGTGTATTCGTGGAGACACACAACAAATCCTTAAGAAACGCATTTCTTCTACAACAACAATAAACCATGTAAAAAATTATTTTTTAAATAGTAGCCTATTTCAACTATTTTTTAAAACACTTTACAGATAATAAAATAAAGAGTACCGTAACCAACAATGCATAAAATGTTGTCTAAGTTTGACTTTTTATTCTCATTAATAGCTTCTCCAAAGCTCGTCGGTTGTCTATCAGTTTTCTTTAATGAACTAGTCGCTTGTTATCAGTATTCAAGCAAAGAAAACCCGATGTAAATATGCATTAATTTGTTTTAGGCATTTCGTAGATTTACACAACAGTATTAAGCAACAGGTAACAAACTTGAATGTCCTGTAACTATAGAGAACATTTTAAACACAAGTAAACACTATTTGCTTTTTATATCTCTGAATCCATACCTGTAAATTATTATAAAAGCAACATTAATAGTGATCACATTCATCAAACTACAAATGACAAGATTTTTAAATATGACAGCTTGTTTTTAAATTACAAATTATATTAAAAATTTAGTGTATAAAGGCTATAAAAAATATGCATCTAAATTATAATACACACAATTAATTATTCAATTATTATAGTTTACTTTTCAAAAATACAGTCTAAAATTATAGTTTATAAATCGTCTAATATAATAGTTTGTTTGCAACCGATTAAAGAATTACAACTGATTGAAGAAATACAGAACTATGTGTTTGTGACTTATAGGGTTCTCTTTTTAAGACTTTAATTGTTTATTATCTTCACTGTCTCAAGTAACCAGATATGCTCAATTCAATAAAATGTATTTAAACCAGGTTTCAAAACAACTAAATAACTGTTAGCAATATAGTACAAAACATTGAGATATTCTAAATTATCACAAATTATCTTTTGTAATTAAAAATGACACATAATCAGATTTGTTTTTTTTCCTTCTTTCATTCATCAAAATTATATATATATATATATATATATATATATATATATATATAAATATATAATATGCTGCATAATATCAAAAAACACAAAAGACACACAATAAAGAATATTTTATTTAAAAAACAAATATATATATATATATATATATGTATACACAGTTCACACACTACAATTAGAATATCAACAAATTTTAAACAACACAAGAAAATATATACAATTATTAAAATTAGACTGATGTTTTTATTCAGCTACATCTTCCTCAACTGGGGCCATGTCTGCACTTTCTCCGTCTTGTCCATCCTCCAACTCAAGTTCCAAAATATCTGTAGTTTAAAAACACACATTTTATAAAAACTGACGTACATTTTTAAAAACCATATCTCCAGTGCATAATCAAAGAGTCCAACAACAAAACATTGCCATTTACAACAGCATCTCATTACACACCATCTCTTGCGAAATCCAAGGCTGCCCTCGAAACTTCCAGCTCCCTCTCTGTTTTCTCCAACCTGCTCTGCGTGTCCGCCAACTCCTTCCGTAAAAAATGTCTTTTCTGCATCCATTGCAGCGACTTTACGCATAACCATGACCCCCAGCTCCGTCAGCTCCTGCTGCAGTGCATTTCTGCTGACCGCCTCATCCAACACAGAATACTACACAAAAACAACATACAAAAAGAACTAAGTAATAATTCCAAAAAAATATACCCTTAAAGTACTATTTAAACCACATAGAACTCTACAAAACCCATACTTACAGCTAACAAACAGAACTGGTTTCTCATTTTTTTCAGCTGTTCTCCTTCCGCGTGCGGGATTTTCGTGGGACTGTTGAAGGCCATTTTTCCTGCAACAACATAAAACACATAATTCCATAAAACACAACTCACTAAAAAGTAATCATAACGAATACATCTACACATAACGAATACACCACATTTACAGTACAACGTGGTGTGTTTATTTGACCGAATGTGAACTTTTAAACGAATTGAAAAGTGTAGCGAAACATGCGAAAATTGACTCGGCCAATAGTGGCATAATTGAAAAAAAAATAGGACAGCAGAGAAGCCAAGACTACGACATTGGATATGGAAAATAATAATGTAGGCGAGATGTTAATAAAGTGTTTTTTATTTTTTTTTATAGCAGCCTACTTGGGGCCAGCGATAAATAAGAATCATAGTGGAAGAGACAAACTTAACTAAAACATGGGGTACAGTTTGGTTGCAAGCAATTTGGATTTTATGCAGCCTATAAGAAAATGAAAGCTTACCTTGCAGTCTTTGAGGCAATAAAATAATTCAGTTGCTCCGACCTTTGACCTGGTTAACTCAGTCTGTGATAAAAGTGCGCCGGCGCCTTCAGAAGAACCACCCTAAACAAGGTCGAGCCAATGCGAGACTCCGCCTCAAGGTTGGGTACAGGACCTTGTTGAATCACATGCATGGAGCTGAAAGGACCGCCCACACCACGACACGTCAGTTTCGCATACAAAAGGCTCCAAGACTTTTCCTGCAGCAGGGCCGGCGCTCCGCACACGCACATCACGCACTGCGCGTAGGGCACCAAGTGCTTGGGGGGGGCACCAAAAAATCTGGGTCGTGAAAAATCATCACAATAGGCTACTAGTATAAATAACAAATAAAATATGTCTAAAGCATGTTAATATACAAAAGCAATACAAAAGTAATATAGGCCTAGATCAAATTAGTCGAGAAAAAGGTGAATCTCCTGTGCCAGTCTCCCTCTGGTGCCCCCCCCCTTCCCCACCTCCCAGTGGTCTGTTCGATTATGCCTCAATCAATGTCAAATTTGGCAGACACCGACCTCAGACATGGCCTCGAAAAGGCACCAAGAGTCGGGGGCGGAAAAAAGGAAAAAGAAGAGACAGCGAGCGGGATGATACTCGCGCGTGACGCGTCGCTTGCAGGTAAGACAATGTTTTAAATACGAATGTTAGTTTTGTAGCGCGGGCGCCCTTGCGTCGTGTATGCATGTCCAGGGGGGCGTCGCTAGTAGTGCAAATGATCCGGGGCTTTAGCTCCCCCGGGAAATTTTGAAACTTGGGCTGTTAAAGATTCAGTTAGTTTGTTTGAGAAGAAAAGGAAGGCCAATCGTTGGGGTCCTCATCGTCATATTTGAATGACAAATAAAGCTAATTTCCCCCCTAGGTAGGCTATTACGTTACAGATGTGTGCATAGGCGATTAGTGCAGAACGTTCCCTATTGTAATTTCTTCGCTTCAATACAATGTCTATCAGCCTCTTGGTAAGGTGAACTTTAGAAAAACCCTGCAACTGACCGTGATGTGATTTTGCCAAATTAGACCGCTTAGATACGTTTTTTCGTTGTTCTATGCGGATAATGCGGTCATTTTCAAGAGGTTCATAGGCCAAGGCCCAGGGGCGACATCTGTTGGTGAAACTGCAATTAGAAACCCCCCCCCCCGAATTATATTATATATAAATTTAAATATTTTATATATAAATAACAAATATTTCTTAAATACATACATGCAAATGTGTATTTATATATACAAAATAATTATACACAGTACACACACATATATCATTCATGTAGACCTTTATATTATTTATTACTTTTCATATTTGGTGCCATTGTTAATGTAAAATTATTTATTTGCAGCAGTTATTTTGGAAGTAAAGATAACCTAACTAAGAAATTCTGAATGGTTGTTATTCCTTGGGTGAGTGGGTGGGGGGGGGTGGGGTGAGTGGGTGGGTGGTTGGGGGGGCACCACCAAGCATTTGTGCTTAGGGCACCCAAACGGCCCTGTGCAGCGTTCTAAGTATTAGGCGTAAAACAGCAAGGACTAAACTTCTACCTGAGACAAGCGGGATTAAACTATTGTTCCTGATACTGGATTCTTCGGAGACGAAGATCTCTACAACTTCTACAATTAGGAAGAGGTTTTTTATTACGGTACGTGGTACAATCATTTTTAAGTTAGCTTTTTAATGTTAGATCATAAAGATGTGTTCCCTTTTAACAGCAGAAAAAACTACACTAAAATACTGACCATACAGATTAAGAAATTATTACAAATAATAAAATATTTTTTTTAGAATATTTTACTCTCACAATATAAACAAAAAATATATTGTGCTTTTCTTAAATAAATAAAACTCATTAACTTTCTGTGAAGCAGCGCTTGCAAAAATTAGAATATATACTCAGCAAATAGCCAGTTTTATTCATTCATTTTGTTGATCTGCTCATTTAAGTAAAACATTTCGCGTCACTGCCTGATTGTTTCTTAAAATTTTATTCTGTTCTGCTCCGTTGATGCGTAATTGTTGCGTGAATCCTAATGGCGCTTTTCCACTGCTGGTACGCTCAGTACGATTCGGCACGGCTCGGTTCGCTTTAGCTCGGTTTGCTTTTCCACTGCAGTTATGGCGCTTTCCCACTGCATGGTACGGTACGGCACGCTTTGGCGCTTTCCCACTGCATGGTAAGGTACGGCACGCTTTGGCGCTTTCCCACTGCATGGTACGGTACGGCACGCTTTGGCGCTTTCCCACTGCATGGTAAGGTACGGCTCGGCTCGGTACGAATCACTTATGGCGCTTTTTCACTGCTGGTTTACTATTCTTACCATGTTGAAAAAGGTTGCGCTACTTATTTGTGTAAAGTTACACTTCTTCTCTGTGTTTTTGTAAACAGAAAATTCAAATGAACATCATGTAGGCCTATTTGAGAAAAAAATGTGTAATATATAAAAGTTTTAACAGGTAATTTTAAACATTTAAATGTATTCTTGTAATTTCTGTTTACTCACAGAGACTATCATTGAATCTAAAGCATATAACTGATTTGTTATAATTAAAAACATTAAAAAAAAATCCAAGAAAAAAAAAAGCAAAAAGTTCAAATTAACAAAATAATTAAGTGCAACCACATACAATATAAAACAAAATGACTCCAATCAAAAAAACATTTTCACAGTTATTTTCAACAACGTCAAGATACAGAATTCTGGGTTAGAGTTTGTTGTGTTTGCCTATAACTACAAATAAACAGAAACAAACGCGACTGAATAAGTGGGCTTTTTCTTTTGTAAAATACCGTTAAACCACTTTATTTCTTGACACAAATTAATTCATTTTGATCAATGTATCACTTTTTATTGTAACCCTGTGATAAAACGTTGATGCTTGTGTTTTACTTTTTTTTTTTTAAACAACAAAAATGGCAGCAAACAGCCGCATTTATAATTATTGTTTTGCCATCTTTGCGATTGTTTTTCTTTCTGATTAATTTTCTGATAAAACTACCTTTTGTTAATGAAATGCTGGGTTTGCGTGACGTTGTTCCAACTGGAGCGCGAAGTGGAGCGTGGGTCCAGCTTCTTCATGTAGCCAATTACATGAGCTACTCGCTGACTCTCGAATTTCTCTTATCTGATTGGTTTAAAAAAACACGCCAGTCACCAGGCACGTGCAGGGGGGGGGGGGGGGGGGTTTGGGTGCTTTGGGTGCTCCAGCCCCTGCCCTTTTTCAAAATTAATCGAAAGCTTGTGAAGTGCCCATAGAAGATGAGAACTTACACAGCATTGTCACATCAGTGCAATGTCACAGTAAACGTCATTCTAAAACATGCAAAAAGAAAAACACAGTCTGTCGTTTTAACTTTCCTAAGCCACCGTCAATGCAAACGTTCATATGTCGTAGAAAAGTAGATGTGTCTAAAGAAGACGTGCCTGATAAAGGTGTTTGTACAAATAGTTGTCAAGATACAAGTAAAAGTGGAAATATAAATGATAACGACAATGTAGCATATGCTCGTGGCATAATGACAGCAGTTAAGACAGCTCTTTTAGAAGAGAAGATAGATTCTATACAAAGTTTATTTGATAGTGTTGGAATCAATCAGAAATTGTTTGAGATGGCATATAAGTGCATAAATAATACTACACACATTGTCTTGAAACGACAAGTAAATGAAGTGTGGGTTAATCAATATAATAAGTTTGGCCTTCAGTGCTGGAATGCTAATATGGATATTCAATATGTAACCGATGCTTATGCCTGCATTGTTTATGTAATTTCCTACATTTCAAAGTCTGAAAGGGAAATGGGTTTGTTGTTAGCTAATGCCCAACGTGAATCAACAACTCAGGGTAATGTTGATGCAAAACAAGCTTTGAAAAAAATTAGGGACCGTGTATTTACACAATCGAGAGGTTAGTGCACAGGAAGCAGTTTATAGATTAACCAATATGCACTTAAAAGAGTGTTCAAGGAATGTTCAGTTTATTCCTACAGGTGACAATACTGTTCGTATGAGTTTGCCACGAAGCGTTATTCAAAACAAGTTAGATTCTCAGAACCTGAAAAGTGAGGAGATGTGGATGACAAGTTTGGTTGATCGTTACAAAAATAGGCCAAATCAGCATGTTTTTAGTGATATGTGTATGGCCACATTTGCATCAGAGTACCGGATTGCATACAAAAGTCAGCCTTGTTCCAATAAAATTAAGTTGCAAAACAACTTAGGTTTTGTTGTGAAAAGAACACGCACTCAACCTGCTATTGTGCGTTTTGCCCGATTCTCAGTGACAAAAAGTCCTGAAAAATTTTATCAAAGTTTATTACAACTGTTTCTTCCATACCGTACAGATAGTCAACTGAAACCAGAAGGATATACTAATTATGAACATTTTTATAGGGAAGGTGAGGTGTCTTTTAGCGATGGATCAGCACAATTAGTACAACATGTCGTAAATACAAACAGAGCATTTTTTGAAAAGGATGCAGATGTGATGGACACTGCACAAAATACTGTTCATAATGAGGACATGTTAGAAAATGCATGGTGTGCACTTTGTCCTGAACAGCAATTACAACGTTTTGAGTGTAAACAGGTTAGACAGGAAACAGATCAGGAAATAGAGGGACATGAGAGCATTCCAGATTTAGCATGTAACAATCAGCAAATTGCTCAGATAGAAAAAAAAGATAATTGTCTGAATCGTGTAGATGGCTTGAGCTTAATTCGCTCTTTAAACAAAACCCAGATGGCTATTTTCTATAAAATTAGACAGTGGTGTTTGAATAAAATCAGAGGAGAAAGCCCAAAACCATTTCATGTATTTATTACTGGTGGAGCAGGCACAGGAAAAAGTCATTTAATTAAAGCCATACAATATGAAGCAACAAGATTACTGTCTCAAACTTCACTGCACCCAGATGACATTACTGTTCTTTTAACCGCTCCTACCGGCATCGCAGCGTACCAACTAAAAACTTCAACAATTCATACAACCTTTTGTATTAGCACAAATGTGAAGTTGCCGTACACCCCTTTGAGCGAAGACAAGCTAAATTCTTTACGCACAAAATTCCACAGCCTTCAAATATTAATTATAGACGAAATATCAATGGTAGACCATAAACTGCTAACATATATTCATGGACGATTGAGACAAATTAAGCAAACCGGAGATTTTTCTATTTTTGGTAATATTGCTGTCATAGCTGTTGGCGATTTCTTCCAATTACCTCCTGTGAAGGGTAAACCGCTCTTTGTGGATGTACCAGGAATCGATTTATGGATGAATTATTTTAGTGTTGTAGAGTTGACACAGGTTGTTAGACAACAAGACAGCACTTCTGCTGAATTATTAAATCGACTAAGAAAGCGAAACAAGAAATCTCCACTAAAAAAAGAAGATTTGGAAATATTATCAAGTTGTGAGAATGATGAAAATAATGACTCTTTACATATATTTTCGACTAATGATGAAGTTCATGAGCACAACCTAGAGCAATTAATTAAAATCTGCGAAGATATTGAAACTGTAGAGGCTGAAGATTTTGCACGTAGCAAACAGACTGGTAAATTAGAATTACTTGCTGGACATCATGTAAAAGTTTATAATACAAGCTTGGCAGCAAAGTTGCTTTTAGGCATAAATGCACGTGTCATGTTAATAAAAAATCTTGATATTAATGATGGACTAGTTAATGGTGTTTGTGGTACAGTTACACACGTTGCACGTTCAGATAAAAATAAATTACCTGAAACTATTCACGTTTGTTTTGATGATAGTAATGTTGGTATGAAAAGACGTAAGCAGTGTTTGACTGAACCAGCAAGAGTGGTTCAATCTACACCAATATATGTAGAAGAAGAAACCATTTGTACGAAAGGTGGACTTCGTCGACAGTTTCCTTTAAAATTAGCTTGGGCGTGCACAGTTCATAAAGTTCAGGGTTTAACTGTTGATAGTGCTGTTGTTAGTTTAAAAAGAGTTTTTACTGCAGGACAGGCTTATGTAGCATTAAGTCGAGTAAGAACTTTGTCTGGTTTGACAATAAAAGACTTCAAAGAAAAAAGTATTTATTGTAATGACAAAGTCTTTGAGGCAATTAATGAAATGTCTTCTTTTATGACACATGATGATTTAGATTATACTATGCCAAATACCTCTTTTTCAGTGTTTTTGTTAAATGTACAGAGTTTGCAATGCCATAAACAGGATTTGATGGTTTGTGTTCAACAGTTGCAACCCACATGTATAGGTTTAACTGAAACATGGTTGCCTGCTTTCTATCAGTCAGACAATGTGCACTTAAACAATTATAACTTTGTTAATCTTTCTCGATCAGCCGCATACACAAACGATAGTCCTCTTTTTAATGATTTGAAAGCTCAACAACATGGTGGAGTCGGGTTATATACAGCATGTGATGTGGAAAACAATACAATAACATTCCCAAATCTTAACTTGGAGTGCATACTCACACACTTCACTGATATTGACATATTACTTGGAGTTGTGTATAGGCCACAAACATATCCTTTATCCATTTTCAAAGAAAATGTAGGTAAATTGATTCATTTAATGACTTCGCTTTGCAATAAAATCATACTTATAGGAGACTTTAATAATGATGCATTGAAATCAAAATCCCTGTGCTCTTTCATGTCAGATCATGGTTTTGTTCAACTTGTTACAAAGCCAACATCTGAAAAGGGAACCTTAATTGACCATGTGTACGTGAAGAACATTAACAACTTTTCTGTGCACACAAATGTTGTGCCAGTTTACTTTAGCACACATGAGGGAGTTTTGTGTTCATTTCAACAGTTACATGTTTAAATGTGTTGGACAACTTGTTCCACAGCTATAGCTTATAGATGATATATTACTTTTACACAGATCCATCAGTGGTAAAACCTTAATTTGATAGATTTGGTTATGTACAGATCTGATTACATGGTAAAGGAGACAGGGACCCCAAGAACAGAGCTTAGCTATATCTTTTGGATCCTTGTTAAACCACAGTATTTAGCTTTTCTAGTCTGTGCTTAATAAATTGCAGTGATTTGGTATTGTATAACTATGTGCAATACAGATGCGATACTGAGTATACTACTATACGCTGGGTGAGTGTGCTGAAAAAAACACCCAGTATTAGATTTACACACACACACAGTTCTGATCTGTGTTTTATTGATATACATAATTAATTGCAGTGTTTTGGTATTTCATTCCTATGTGTGATACTGAGTGTACTACTATACGCTGGGTGAGTGTGCTGAAAAAACCACCCAGTATTAGATTTACACAAACACACAGATCTAATCTGTGTTTTATTTATATACATAATTAATTGCAGTGTTTTGGTATTTTATTCCTATGTGCGATACTGAGTGTGCTAATATACGCTGGGTGAGTGTGCTGAAAAAACCACCCAGTATTAGATTTACACACACACAGTTCTGATCTGTGTTTTATTGATATACATAATTAATTGCAGTGTTTTGGTATTTTATTCCTATGTGCGATACTGAGTGTGCTAATATACGCTGGGTGAGTGTGCTGAAAAAACCACCCAGTATTAGATTTACACACACACAGTTCTGATCTGGTTTTATTAATATGCATCATTAATTGCAGTGTATTAGATTCACACACACACACACACACACACACACACACACACACACACACACACACACAGTTCTGATCTGTGTTTTATTGATATACATAATTAATTGCAGTGTTTTGGTATTTTATTCCTATGTGCAATACTGAGTGTACTACTATACGCTGGGTGAGTGTGCTGAAAAAAACACCCAGTATTAGATTTACACAAACACACAGATCTAATCTGTGTTTTATTGATAAACATAATTAATTGCAGTGTTTTGGTATTTTATTCCTATGTGCGATACTGAGTGTGCTAATATACGCTGGGTGAGTGTGCTGAAAAAACCACCTAGTATTAGATTTACACACACACACAGTTCTGATCTGTGTTTTATTAATATGCATCATTAATTGCAGTGCTTTGATATTTTATTCCTATGTGCGACACTGAGTGTGCTACTATACGCTGGGTGAGTGTGCTGAAAAAAACACCCAGTATTAGATTTACACAAACACACAGTTCAAATCAGTACTGTTAATGAGCGTACTTAACTACACTCATATGTTATGAAACCTTTATTATGCTCTCCTTAATTTACTTATATACATTTATATGTAACTTTAAAACTTTAGCATGTACATATGAATTAAATCCTTCAAAAAAATATTCTACACATTTATACAAGTATGTAAACTTTACCATTTCTAAACAAATATATTCGTTTTTTTTATTAACACATATTTTAACAAAAAAGGTTTTGTTTTTCTTGCATTGCAACAGCATTTGAATAACACAACAATATCTATAGTTCTACTTTATATGTAAATCTAACAAATTCAGACAACTTCACTATATTACACCATAAAATACATGCCAATACCCATAGTTTGTTATAGCTTACTGATTAAATATTAAAAGCATTTTTACAAGATAAATACATTCACATGTATGATTCTATTACATTTGAATTAACTTATCTGTAAATATACTGTATATTGTATATACTGTATATTACAAACAATACATAACTGTTATTGCAATATTGTGATTTCAAAAAGTGTCGTCAAAAATGTAGACATTCCACCTAAAATCACATAAAATACATACTATACTTAATGTTTCCCTTAATCTCATGCTAACGTACCCAGATCAACATAGTTACACAATGCTGTTGCTATGACAAGTTTTTGCTTTTCCTTATAGCCAAAATAATTACACAAAGCAAAAATACACTGGTAATGGTACTCCAAGTTAACCACTTGGGTGGGGTTCAATTCCCCGCAGTGTACTTGCTTGTTGTATTAGCTACTACAAAATATATAAATAAATGTACTATCTTAACTTGTAATACTGTACTAAACATAAAGATGAATAATCTTAAGATATTATCTCGTATGCTATGTGTTATAAAAACACCCATATTAAACATTAACATTTACTACCATTGCATATCATAGGAAAACATAAGCGTAAAACATAATTACATTAATAAACCTCTACAAACACCTCCACATAAATACTGGCTTCTGGATTTACACATTTAAGTGCTGCAAAAGATATTGACCTATGACATTACAAATTATTCTACATTTAAATTATCTCATAGATGTGGCTATTGTGGTTCACGGTCATAGGTCCTGTACCAAATGGCACACTTCATTTGAATTTT
>JAVALU010001750.1:42500-90036 GCA_030770095.1 Gila robusta | reverse complement strand
ATTTTTTCAAAGGTTTAAAGCCAGTATACATATTATAATGAAAACAATTACTGCCATAATAACAAATCAGTGTGTTTCTATTACAATGTTAACCCATAAACCAGAGGGACTCATCTCACAGTCCCGACTGAGCTGACTCTACACCATTCGAGACCGCTGCTCACGTTGACTCAACAGCAGATCGCCCCGCCTGCTCTAACGCAGCACCACTATTGGCTCGTGGCACATTTGGTATGGCTGAGGCATCACAGACTTCATCAAAACATTACGTAAGGTCTTTTCTACTGCTCAGACGGCCCGCTATAGACCCTTTAGTGCCATGAAGAAAGAGAGAGAATGGGGACGCATTGAAGAGGAGGAAGGAAGAGGAGGGAAAGGGTGAAACATTGACGGAGGAAAAGCCAACTGGTGCTCACATAATGCTCACTGATAGACATATGGTCTGTGCCAGAGAGCTTTTTTGGAGGGGCTTTTGGATTCATATGCGCCGGGCGACTTAGGCTTTATTCACACCAGGAAAAGAAAATCACATCTTTACCCTCATATGACCCAGAACTAATATATTTTTTGTGACAGAATAGATGCGATCCAGGGAGCATTAGGCTGAATATAAACTTGTCTTTTCCTGTACACATGCAGCCTCAGAATAAGTCCGGTGAATGAATGAACAACACAAAAACATTGTGCTTTTATAAGACCTACGCATAACCATTTAATTGCTGCGGTCTAACACAAGATGGCGGCAGCCCCTGTGAGCTGTGAAACACTGCTGCAGATTAACACCAAATATCTGGTATTACAGATGTCTGCAGGTCTGTTTTTTGCCAGATTTATTGCAGTTATAGTATTATTGTTGTTTCACATGCTCCAGTGCCGTAAAGTACAGGTAAACTACTTTGTTTGGACAACTCACAAACGCCAACACTGGCACTCTTTAACAACTAGCGCTAACGTTAAAGCTCAACGTGAATCCGGCGAAGAGCCTTTACTACACCCGCTGAATTGGGTGCTTCGCTGTGTTGTTGCTGCGGTGTGCCTGTGTGGCATTACAACTGTCCCTGGTGTTGTCCAAGTCCCTGGCCATCGTGTGTGCTTCGGTAGTGCGGCTGAGCCTGAGTGGGGGTGCCTGGCCTGGAAATCTGGCCGCGGCGGTGAGACGTACCAGACCTGGGAGTTTGCTGGCCCGGTGCACAAGGTCTTGCGGTCATGGTATGGCGTGTCCAGGGCCGTGTCAGATGTGCTCCGTCCTGCTGCTTCTATGGATGGCGGGGGATTTGTGATCGGTCCAGGCGGGTTTGGGTGTATGCCCAGTTATCAACATCTAGGAGTCGTGTCTGGAGATCCGTTTGGCCAGCCTTGCATTGCTCCAGCTCTGCGGAACTCTTCCACGTATACTGGATTGGAGGATCACACAAGTTTTCCCCCTCGTGTTAACATCATTTCTCAGTTTGAACGGACAATCATTTCTACCCGCGCTATCATCTTCCACCGGTGGGTAAATGACTTTCATTTTAAACCTATAGGCATGAGAGACGCTACGGTGAATAAGCGCCGACAATCCTTATCAAGACTCTTGCTCTCTGCTCTTTTAATGAATGGAAATATTGAACTTAATCCTGGTCCTGACAAAATTATCTTTATGTCCACTTTTCTATATTTCCTGGGATTTTATACTCATGTTTTAAATAACACTCTGGGCCTGGGTTTACATGCAGGTGTCCCTTACATGGACCTATCTCAATTGCTGTGTATTCGACAACAACCTATTGACACAACGACAATACCTCAGTTGCTATTTAAATCTCCTCCAGTTATTCCATAATTTAATTCTAAACCTGTTAAAGCACAAAAAAGACCCTTGTATTTAAGGAAAAATCCAGTTACTTTATGCCAGCTTGGTAGAATTAGAGGTTTTAAAATTTGTCATCTAAACATGAGAAGCCTTGTTCCAAAATTGGATGAATTTAAAATCATGCTTGCTCAAACTAAGGCTCATGTTATGGCAATATCTGAATCATGGCTGTCCCCTACTATATCTGATTCCTTTCTCTCGATTGAAGATTATTCATTGTATCGTAGAGACAGGACTGATAGAATTGGTGGCGGTGTTGCTCTCTATGTAAATAATAGATATGCACATTCTGTAGTAAAACTATCAACAATTTCTGAGTCACTTCAATTAGTTGTTCACTTTACAAATCAACTCTCAGTTACTATCATTGTCACATACAAGCCTCCAAATGTTTGTCCAACTGCATATTTACTGCAGCTTTCTGACTTAATAAAATCTGTAAAAACTAAGGAGCTTGTTATTCTAGGTGACATTAATTTGAATTGGATCGATAATTCATCTAAACTTTTGAAAGCAACTGCCATAAAACATGGTCTTCATCAACTAATTAAAGATCCCACCAGATTTGGCAAAACACGAAATTCTATTTTGGACCTCATCTTCACTAATCAACCTTCTAAGTATAGTATATCTGGAGTAATAAATACAGCAGTTTCTGATCATTCACTAATATATGCCATTAGGAAATGTCTTAAACAGCCAAAATCTCATAAAAATAGTTACATTAAAAAAGTACCAAATTCAAAATTGTCTCAGTTTAATGCTGAATTTGCTGATACTGATTGGAGTAGTGAGATGTCTTTGCAAGATCCTGATCATGTTCTATCAAATTTTCATAAAAGAGTGGAGACAATACGTCAAAAATTTACTACTACTTGTAAAATATATATCAGGCAAAATACAATACCTTGGGTAACTCCTGACATTATGCAGATTTTAAAAAAGAAGGCCTCCTATTTGAAAGCATACAGATCATTAAAAACACCTGAGGCTAAGCATATTTTCACACAGTTCAGAAATAAGTGCAATTTTGAATTATTCAAAGCAAAACAGCTATATTTTGAAAATCAAATTAATCGAACGATTTCCAACCCAAGAACATTATGGAAAACAATTAAATCTATAACTGGTGAAAATAAATTAAAAAATAATAACAGTTTACAACTATCCATAAATGGTACTCTTCTCACTGATCATGATAAAATTGCTAATTCTTTCAACGAGTATTTTGTTGCATCTGTTCAGAGGTTATCTTTGGGATTTATTGTTCCTCAGTTTCTCCCATCAGTACCGGCGGCATCTCAGCAATTCTCCTTTTCTGAAATTGCACAAAGCGATATAACTAACATTTTGGGTTCTTTGAATGCTTCTCATGCTTGTGATGCAAATCATTTAAATATGATTTTTCTTAAAACTCACGCTAGTACACTTATTCCGCTCTTCCATCATTTAGTTAATCTGTGTATTAGGCAATCAGTATTTCCTGCCATGTGGAAAACAGCCCAGATCACCCCGATTCTTAAGTCTGAGGATGCAACTAATATCTCGAATTACCGCCCAATTGCAATTCTCCCAACTGTTTCTAAGTTACTTGAAAAAACATTATATAATCAATTAATTAATCACCTTGAATACAATAACCTGCTCAGTGATTGTCAGCATGGTTTTCGACCATTGCGGTCAACTATGTCGGCTTTGCTGCTTTTTACTGAGCAGATACGGGCGTCTTTAAATAAAGGTCAGGTTACTGGAGTCATATACATAGACTTTCGAAAAGCCTTCGATACTGTCAATCATCAAATTTTGTTAAATAAACTTTTTTCTTTTCATTTGTCCTCCTCTGCAATAGATATGTTTAAATCATATTTAAGTGACAGATCTCAGACTGTGAGAATCGGCTCAGTAACATCACAGTCTCGAGTGAGTTCTATGGGAGTTCCACAGGGCAGCATCTTAGGTCCTTTACTTTTCCTGATGTACATTAATGATCTTCCTAATGTCTTTGATGTTTTTAGTACTTTGTTATATGCTGATGACACTGTCATTTTTTTTTTGTCTGGCTCAGATATTGATACAATTAATTACAAACTTAACTCAGACCTACAGCATCTACATGATTGGCTCCAGGATAACCATTTAACACTGAATACTAAGAAAACAGAATGAATGTATTTCTATTCATCTAGGAAACAACTGTCTATATCAAATTTCATCACCTTTTCTAATCAAAAACTTTCAATTGTATCCACGTATAAGTATCTGGGAGTCTCTCTTGACTCACATCTTACCTATCGTGACCATGTCCAAATTTTAATCAGAAAGTTAAACCAAAAGTTATTTGTTTATAGTAAAATTAGATCATATCTACTGCATTCTGTTTCTAAAACATATCTTCATGCCATTATATTGTCCACTCTGTCGTATTGATTACCTGTTTGGTCTCTCACAACAAATGAGATCCTTGAACCTGTAGCGAGACTCTACAATAGAGCCTATAAGATCCACAACAGGCTTCCAGGCTGGACTCACCACTGTGTTGCACTATCTTTGAGTAATGCCTTGACATTTCAGAACTATAGAATAAGCCATGGTTTGAACCTTTTTTTTGTCAGATTTTAAATGGTCATACTGCTGCGGGATTGACTGCGCTGGCTCCAAAACTCAGTTCAAGGCTCGAACGCACTACGAGATCTGTTGCAAATGGACTTCTCCCTATACCGGCTTTTAGGAACTGCTATGGACACAGATCTTTCTTTAATTTGCTCACTAGAGCCTGGAATGAGACTCCACAGCACATCAGATCTATAACATCAATAAGACTATTTAAACAAACTTTTGCTCGCCATCTGATGGACAGGTATATCTGTGACCACTGAGATGGCTTTATGGCCTCCTGCTGATGCTTGTTTACTATCGTGGTTTGTGTGCTTGTTGTGTGTTTGTTATTGTATGGTCTTGGAGTTCTGTCATGTTTGAGGTATTCATGTTCTGCAGAACAGGAACCTGCTGAAAATCAGTTTTATACTGAGTCAGGCCCGATTGCTCTTAATCTTTTCCTGTTTAAATAAATAAATAAAATAAATAAATAAATAAAAATTTTCCAGAGGTCTGATTGGCTGTTGGAGTTGTCGTCCTGGTTATATATATCCTGGATTTTATCAGTGTTTTATTCATTTCATTGGCTAGGCGCCAACCAATAAAACGGCTCGTTTGAACACCCATCCTGCCCCAATCCTTCAAATTCACATCTACGTGCTCTCGAGTTGTGCTACTCTTTTACCTTCACAGGGAGCTGGCTGGATTTGATCTCAGTATTCTGGTTATAGTGGTCAGTCTGCTGGTCGGGGGAAATCTGAACTTTGTGTGAGCGATCACAGATCGAGAGGAATGATCATGGGCGGCTCATTCTCACAAGAGGACTATGAGTGGTCTGCTCTTTTTGTTTCTGAAGACATTTTAAATCAACCATGCCTCTTACCAGTAGGCTTAGATGAGTCTCTGCTGAAATATTCTGGTAACGACTCTAACGCTGCGCTACAGGCTTTCTCTGATGAGATGCTCAACACGGTGCCGGGTTACGTCCACAGTTTAGGATCTGCCCTTGCTGCACTGAATACAGTCCCGAATGCTGTCGGACTTGGAGCTCTGTTTATTTCCATGATCATAGAGATCGCCATCAAGGGCGGCACTCAGACAAGTGAAACATACAGCCTGTTACGACGAGTGTTTGGGGAAGAGAAAGCTTCGAGTGTCAGAGACACAATGTCAGAGTATCTGAGACGCCATCGCAGGTACATGAACAATGACCAACTATTACGGGAGGAAATAAAGAGACTGGAACAGCAGCTGAGCAACCATCTCACCATCCTCACAAACTCCCTTCTGCAGGACGGACAGATGAGCAGCCGCGGGTTCAAGATCTGGGTCAACGGAGCCGCCTTCCACGTGCAGATGCTGATCCATGAGGCTCGCCTGGATATTCAGGCTGGAAAACCTGCATCAGTCTATGTTCGTGAGATCGAAGCTGCAATCAATGATTATTTACAGTTCCTGGATCTTTTGCTGAAGGAATACAAGACCTAGAAGATCAATTCAAATATGTTTAAATATAAATCTGTCTTCAGCATTCCTCACCACTTATCAATATGTCATATGGTAAATAATGAAATTGAAAGCTGTGAAAGGAATGTTGATAGATTTGATCCTAGCCCGTGTAATCCAAAAGTTGTGACGGCTTTTATGGATCTTGTTTACTCAAATTATGAACCGATCAAAGGTTTAAAGAGTTATTTTTTAAATATCAAGAACAATCTCTACTCTCGAATCCATGAGCGTGGTTCCATCACTGTGCCGTCAGCTGCAGGTTAGTTTAGATCTGTGGTGTTGATAAGGGGTCGCTCAGATGCCCGTATATAGAGGTGTACTGTTCGATGCACCGGCCTGGGCTTGACCCCGAGCTTCGGCCACCTCTCTCTCCCTTTCATGTCTTCAGCTGTCCTGTCAATAAAGGCCTAAAAATGGCCAAAAATAATAACATAATAATAATAATAACATATAGTAACTTTAAGTAAAAAAAAAAAAGTGTTGATAAAACTTCCATTAGTAATATTTTAACGTATTTACTCTCATCTTGTGATCTACATGTATATTTTATCTGTGTTCTGTGTTTTGCTGCACAGTGATGCTCTCCTGCATGTTACACGTTTGAGACATTAAATAATCTGCTGCTTTGAACGTCTAGCAACTGAAATATTTTAGTCCTGTTTCCGGTTTAAAAATCCTTAAAATGACATCTGCTCCTTCTTTCTCGTTGAAGACTTCTGAAGTAAATGTTGTTCATTATAAAAGTGTAAGTGCTGAACACGAGATGTCTCCTACTTCACTGTAAAGTTTGTTCTTAACGTTTGCTTTTGTGATGTTCTCTTTAACAATAAAGGATCATGTGTGTTATTGTTCCACGTGTCTGTGTATTTTAACTTAAAGTGTTGCCAATATACTATACAGCAGGCTTCTGCTGTGCCATTAAATTAATTTCTTTGTGGAATTTTAATTCCTTTTATTGAATTTGGGGCAACTGCACTCTACCCGTATTTCTGTCTATTTTTATTTTATATATTTTATTCTGTTTTAATTTTTTGTCTTTCTTTCAGGGTTCGAAATGTACTTTTTCGACCACCAGCCAAATGGCTAGTAAATGTTCAAATTTCACCAGCCACTCAATACATTACCATTGTTTTTACGGCTGCTGAGTGAAGCAAATCTACCAGCCACTTGCACATTTTACCAGCATTTGGCTAGATGGTGCTAATTTTGAACCCTGTTTTCTTTGCCTTACAGCGCTTTGAATAGTATGTGTGCCTAAAAGGTGACAACAGGGAAAACAGAACCCCAGCTCAGGTGTAACCAATGGCTAACTGATCTTCTCATGGCAACATAATATTTTGTGTGTGAGCATCCGGAAAGCGTACCTCGTATAGGGAGATTCTAAGGCTAACAAGCCTTCACCTCCGTTAGCATTCCATTGACTGCCATTCATTTTGCGTCACTTTGACAGCAAATAATTTCACATCTGAAGCGTTTAAAGACTCTATTTGTCCATTGTTTATTTCTAAAGAAACATGACAATGCACCTTGTATCTCACGTTATGACCATGGCTGCTATAATCAGCGCCAATCTTGAGAAAAATACAGCATGACATGAGGAGAGGTGAGGAGAAAAAAAAAGGCGACCCCCAGACTATGCTCCTGTAAGGAGTACAGTCTGGGAACAGGAAAAAACACCTCAGCAACATTAGCACATAAACAGTACAATCTACAACATGAACAAGACATTGCAACACGTGTGGGGAGTGGGGGATGGAGTTAGTCCAGCCCAAGCAAGCAGCCATCCGGTCCCCCAGACTGGGGGTACGAAGCGGCGAAGGCAGGGGATGGGGTGTGGGGGGCATGCATATTTGTGTATATGTAAGTTCATGTGTGTGTAGGCCTGGAGAGAGTTGCTAAGCCAGCACCATAATCTAGATGCCTCAGTCCGCAGGATTGTCATAGCGATACACAGCAAGTTGCCATGGAGACAACCTTGATCAGGTCCATACAAAGTCAACAATCACCAGGTGTCTGTGGAGTCGGGGAAGGAACGCAAGAGCGGCTCACTGCAGTGCTCTTCCAGGAGAGTTGTTGTTCCAACAGCGGCCTTGGCCAAGGCCAGTGCTGGTAGGGGGGTGCCGAAACAGATAAGATTGGGATTGTTTGGTCTTCGGGCGAGTAGCCGCATTCAATTTACACAGGCATTTTGGTCTCTGAAACGATCCATTTGCCTTTGCAAAGCTGTGAGCTTCTCCATGATGTTATCCATATTCTGGTTCATAGTCCCAGTCTGAGTGCTGACAGCTCTGCCCACCGCTTCAATCATGACGGGCAGCCTTGTGGGGCTTTGGACAGCTGTGACCGTCTTCTTAATTCCTCGATAAACCAGGGCAATGGCTAATCCAATCAGCAGAAGACCTGTTATCATGGTTCCGAATAGGTAGATATCTTCAATGTCCTCCACGGAAAGAGCCGCCAGACACACGACCCGCCACCTCTCCCACGCGTCCATCGTGTAGCCAGCTGCGAACGTCCCGGCAGGGCAGTCAGGTTCCCCCGAACCCAAGCTTCTCGTCGAGAAGATGGTGTCAATTGCGTTGAGAGACCAGTTGATCAAATCCATAATTTCTTGGTTTTAGAGAGCAGTACTGCGAGAGTCTCTCAAGTACAAGACAGTAGACTAGACGTGACGAAAGAAGCAAAGCAGGAGAGGTAAGGGGAGGGAGAGGGAGAGAAAATGCGACCGCCTTCATTGAGAGCCAAGAGGGAAAAGTCCTCTATGTGTTACAAGAACAGCCTTTTCCCACCTTAGAAACATTGCTAAGCTACGTAACATGCTATCTGTTTCTGATGCAGAAAAGTTAGTTCATGCATTCATGACCTCGAGACTAGATTACTGTAATGCTTTATTAGCTGGTTGTCCTGCATCGTCAATAAACAAGCTACAGTTAGTGCATATAATGAAAAATGTGATCATATAACACCGATTTTATCATCACTACACTGGTTACCTATTAAGTTCCGTATCAATTACAAAATATTAATACTGACCTATAAAGCCCTAAATGGTTTAGCTCCTGTAAATTTAAAAGACCTTCTATCGCCATACAATCCATCACGCTCTTTAACATCACTAAATTCGAGGCTTCTGGTCATTCCTAGGATATCTAAGTCCACTAAAGGAGGGAGGGCGTTCTCACATTTAGCTCCTAAACTCTGGAATAGCCTTCCTGATATTGTTCGAGGCTCAGACTCGCTGTCCCAGTTTAAAACTAGATTTAAGACGCATCTCTTTAGCCAAGCATTCACATAATGCTTACCTTTTATACCACTGCTGAATCAGATCGAATGATGCCTGTGAAGAGACTGTGAAGAGACGACTTGACGCCTGTGAAGAGACGACTAAACACCTGTGAAGAGAATGTGAAGAGACGACTTGATGCCTGTGAAGAGATGACTACACGCCTGTGAAGAGACGACTAAACGCCTGTGAAGAGACGACTCGACGCCTGTGAAGAGACGACTCGACGCCTGTGAAGAGACGACTAAACGCCTGTGAAGAGACAACTGGACGCCTGTGAAGAGACGACTAAACGCCTGTGAAGAGCCTGTGAAGAGACGACTACACGCCTGTGAAGAGATGACTCGACGCCTGTGAAGAGACGACTAAACGCCTGTGAAGAGACGACTCGATGCCTGTGAAGAGACGACTAAACGCCTGTGAAGAGACGACTAAACGCCTGTGAAGAGACGACTAAACGCCTGTGAAGAGATGACTCGACGCCTGTGAAGAGACGACTAAACGTCTGTGAAGAGACGATTCGACGCCTGTGAAGAGACTGTGAAGAGACGATTCGACGCCTGTGAAGAGACGACTCGACGCCTGTGAAGAGACGACTTGACGACTGTGAAGAGACGACTAAACGCCTGTGAAGAGATGACTCGACGCCTGTGAAGAGACGACTAAACGTCTGTGAAGAGACGATTCGACGCCTGTGAAGAGACTGTGAAGAGACGATTCGACGCCTGTGAAGAGACGACTCGATGCCTGTGAAGAGACGACTAAACGCCTGTGAAGAGACGACTAAACGCCTGTGAAGAGACGACTAAACGCCTGTGAAGAGATGACTCGACGCCTGTGAAGAGACGACTCGACGACTGTGAAGAGACGATTCGACGCCTGTGAAGAGACGATTCGACGCCTGTGAAGAGACTGTGAAGAGACGATTCGACGCCTGTGAAGAGACGACTCGATGCCTGTGAAGAGACGACTAAACGCCTGTGAAGAGACGACTAAACGCCTGTGAAGAGACGACTAAACGCCTGTGAAGAGATGACTCGACGCCTGTGAAGAGACGACTCGACGCCTGTGAAGAGACGACTAAACGCCTGTGAAGAGACGACTAAACGCCTGTGAAGAGATGACTCGACGCCTGTGAAGAGACAACTCGACGACTGTGAAGAGACGACTAAACGTCTGTGAAGAGACGATTCGACGCCTGTGAAGAGACTGTGAAGAGACGATTCGACGCCTGTGAAGAGACGACTTGACGCCTGTGCAGAGACGACTCGACGCCTGTGAAGAGACGACTCAACGCCTGTGAAGAGACGACTAAATGCCTGTGAAGAGACGACTCGACGCCTGTGAAGAGACGACTAAACGCCTGTGAAGAGACGACTTGACGCCTGTGAAGAGACGACTCGACGCCTGTGAAGAGACGACTCAACGCCTGTGAAGAGACGACTAAATGCCTGTGAAGAGACGACTTGACGCCTGTGAAGAGACGACTAAACGCCTGTGAAGAGACGACTAAACGCCTGTGAAGAGACGACTCGACGCCTGTGAAGAGACGACTAAACGCCTGTGAAGAGACGACTAAACGCCTGTGAAGAGACGACTATACGCCTGTGAAGAGACGACTATACGCCTGTGAAGAGACGACTAAACGCCTGTGAAGAGACGACTATACGCCTGTGAAGAGACGACTAAACGCCTGTGAAGAGACGACTATACGCCTGTGAAGAGACGACTAAACGCCTGTGAAGAGACGACTAAACGCCTGTGAAGAGACGACTATACGCCTGTGAAGAGACGACTCGACGCCTGTGAAGAGATGACTAAACACCTGTGAAGAGACGACTCGACGCCTGTGAAGAGACTATGAAGAGATGACTTGACGCCTGTGAAGAGACTGTGAAGAGACGACTCGACGCCTGTGAAGAGACGACTATACGCCTGTGAAGAGACGACTAAACGCCTGTGAAGAGACGACTCGACGCCTGTGAAGAGACGACTAAACGCCTGTGAAGAGACGACTATACGCCTGTGAAGAGACGACTGGACGCCTGTGAAGAGACGACTAAACGCCTGTGAAGAGACGACTCGACGGCTGTGAAGAGACGACTAAACGCCTGTGAAGAGACGACTTGACGCCTGTGAAGAGACGACTAAACGCCTGTGAAGAGACGACTAAACGTCTGTGAAGAGACGATTCGACGCCTGTGAAGAGACTGTGAAGAGACGATTCGACGCCTGTGAAGAGACGACTCGATGCCTGTGAAGAGACGACTAAACGCCTGTGAAGAGACGACTAAACGCCTGTGAAGAGACGACTAAACGCCTGTGAAGAGATGACTCGACGCCTGTGAAGAGACGACTAAACGCCTGTGAAGAGACGACTAAACGCCTGTGAAGAGATGACTCGACGCCTGTGAAGAGACAACTCGACGACTGTGAAGAGACGACTAAACGTCTGTGAAGAGACGATTCGACGCCTGTGAAGAGACTGTGAAGAGACGATTCGACGCCTGTGAAGAGACGACTCGACGCCTGTGAAGAGACGACTAAACGCCGGCGATATGTTATGCCCTAAATTAATTGATTAACATGATTAACTAACTGTATTTTTCTATGTACATTTCTGAAATGCACGTTCTGTAAAGCTGCTTTGAAACAATGTATTGTGAAAAGCGCTATACAAATAAATTTGAATTGAATTGAATTGAATTGAATTGAATCTTCATCATCATCATCATCATCATCATCATCAGAAACTAAAAGGCCAGTTTGATTTTGCATAATATATATTATCCTCAAATGCCAAAACTAACACTGTAACATTTTATTTCCTCATTAGTTTGATGTCTCATATTTTAGCTTATTAAACCTATAAACGCCTGTGAAGAGACAACTGGACGCCTGTGAAGAGACAACTGGACGCCTGTGAAGAGACGACTCGACGCCTGTGAAGAGACTGTGAAGAGACGACTAAACGCCAGTGAAGAGACGATTAAACGCCTGTGAAGAGACGACTAAACGCCTGTGAAGAGACGACTAAACGCCTGTGAAGAGACGACTAAACACCTGTGAAGAGACGACTCGACGCCTGTGAAGAGACTATGAAGAGATGACTTGACGCCTGTGAAGAGACTGTGAAGAGACGACTTGACGCCTGTAAAGAGACGACTAAACGCCTGTGAAGAGACGACTCGACGCCTGTGAAGAGACGACTAAACGCCTGTGAAGAGACGATTTGACGCCTGTGAAGAGACGACTAAACGCCTGTGAAGAGACGACTAAACGCCTGTGAAGAGACGACTCGACGCCTGTGAAGAGACGACTAAACGCCTGTGAAGAGACGACTCGACGCCTGTGAAGAGACGACTAAACGCCTGTGAAGAGACGACTCGACGCCTGTGAAGAGACGACTAAACGCCTGTGAAGAGACGACTAAACGCCTGTGAAGAGACGACTCGACGCCTGTGAAGAGACGACTAAACGCCTGTGAAGAGACGACTCGACGCCTGTGAAGAGACAACTAAACGCCTGTGAAGAGACGACTAAACGCCAGTGAAGAGACGATTAAACGCCTGTGAAGAGACGACTCGACGCCTGTGAAGAGACTGTGAAGAGACGACTAAACACCTGTGAAGAGACGACTCGACGCCTGTGAAGAGACGACTAAACGCCTGTGAAGAGACGACTAAACGCCTGTGAAGAGACGACTCGACGCCTGTGAAGAGACGATTAAACGCCTGTGAAGAGACGACTCGACGCCTGTGAAGAGACTGTGAAGAGACGACTAAATGCCTGTGAAGAGACGACTAAACGTCTGTGAAGAGACGACTCGACGCCTGTGAAGAGACTGTGAAGAGACGACTAAACGCCTGTGAAGAGACTGTGAAGAGACGACTAAACGCCTGTGAAGAGACGACTAAACGCCTGTGAAGAGACGACTAAACGCCTGTGAAGAGACGACTCGACGCCTGTGAAGAGACTGTGAAGAGACGACTAAACGCCTGTGAAGAGACGACTCGACGCCTGTGAAGAGACGACTAAACGCCTGTGAAGAGACGACTAAATGCCTGTGAAGAGACGACTAAACGCCTGTGAAGAGACGACTAAACGCCAGTGAAGAGACTGTGAAGAGACGACTAAATGCCTGTGAAGAGACGACTCGACGCCTGTGAAGAGACGACTAAACGCCTGTGAAGAGACGACTCCACGCCTGTGAAGAGACTGTGAAGAGACGACTCGACGCCTGTGAAGAGACGCCTGTGAAGAGACGACTCGACGCCTGTGAAGAGACGACTAAACGCCTGTGAAGAGACGACTATACGCCTGTGAAGAGACGACTCGACGCCTGTGAAGAGACGACTCGACGCCTGTGAAGAGACGACTAAACGCCTGTGAAGAGACGCCTGTGAAGAGACGACTAAACGCCTGTGAAGAGACGACTAAACGCCTGTGAAGAGACGACTCGACGCCTGTAAAGAGACGACTAAACGCCTGTGAAGAGACGACTAAACGCCTGTGAAGAGACGACTAAACGCCTGTGAAGAGACGACTCGACGCCTGTGAAGAGACGACTAAACGCCTGTGAAGAGACGACTAAACGCCAGTGAAGAGACGATTAAACGCCTGTGAAGAGACGACTCGACGCCTGTGAAGAGACTGTGAAGAGACGACTAAACACCTGTGAAGAGACGCCTCGACGCCTGTGAAGAGACGACTCGACGCCTATGAAGAGACTGTGAAGAGACGACTAAACGCCTGTGAAGAGACGACTAAACGCCTGTGAAGAGACGACTATACGCCTGTGAAGAGACGCCTTCGACGCCTGTGAAGAGACGACTCGACGCCTGTGAAGAGACTGTGAAGAGACGACTCGACGCCTGTGAAGAGACGACTAAACGCCTGTGAAGAGACGACTCGACGCCTGTGAAGAGACGACTCGACGCCTGTGAAGAGACGACTAAACGCCTGTGAAGAGACGCCTGTGAAGAGACGACTAAACGCTTGTGAAGAGACGACTAAACGCCTGTGAAGAGACGACTCGACGCCTGTAAAGAGACGACTAAACGCCTGTGAAGAGACGACTAAACGCCTGTGAAGAGACAACTAAACGCCTGTGAAGAGACGACTCGACGCCTGTGAAGAGACGACTCGACGCCTGTGAAGAGACGACTCGACGCCTGTGAAGAGACTGTGAAGAGACGACTCGACGCCTGTGAAGAGACTGTGAAGAGACGACTCGACGCCTGTGAAGAGACGACTCGACGCCTGTGAAGAGACGACTATACGCCTGTGAAGAGACGACTATACGCCTGTGAAGAGAAGAGACGACTATACGCCTGTGAAGAGACGACTATACGCCTGTGAAGAGACGACTATACGCCTGTGAAGAGACGACTCGACGCCTGTGAAGAGACGACTAAACGCCTGTGAAGAGACGACTAAACGCCTGTGAAGAGACGATTCGACGCCTGTGAAGAGACTGTGAAGAGACGACTCGACGTCTGTGAAGAGACGACTCGACGCCTGTGAAGAGACGACTCGACGCCTGTGAAGAGACGACTCGACGCCTGTGAAGAGACTGTGAAGAGACGACTAAACGCCTGTGAAGAGACGACTCGACGCCTGTGAAGAGACGACTAAACGCCTGTGAAGAGACGACTCGACGCCTGTGAAGAGACGACTAAACGCCTGTGAAGAGACGACTCGACGCCTGTGAAGAGACGACTAAACGCCTGTGAAGAGACGACTAAACGCCTGTGAAGAGACGACTCGACGCCTGTGAAGAGACGACTAAACGCCTGTGAAGAGACGACTCGACGCCTGTGAAGAGACAACTAAACGCCTGTGAAGAGACGACTAAACGCCAGTGAAGAGACGATTAAACGCCTGTGAAGAGACGACTCGACGCCTGTGAAGAGACTGTGAAGAGACGACTAAACACCTGTGAAGAGACGACTCGACGCCTGTGAAGAGACGACTAAACGCCTGTGAAGAGACGACTAAACGCCTGTGAAGAGACGACTCGACGCCTGTGAAGAGACGATTAAACGCCTGTGAAGAGACGACTCGACGCCTGTGAAGAGACTGTGAAGAGACGACTAAATGCCTGTGAAGAGACGACTAAACGCCTGTGAAGAGACGACTAAACGCCTGTGAAGAGACGACTCGACGCCTGTGAAGAGACTGTGAAGAGACGACTAAACGCCTGTGAAGAGACGACTCGACGCCTGTGAAGAGACGACTAAACGCCTGTGAAGAGACGACTAAATGCCTGTGAAGAGACGACTAAACGCCTGTGAAGAGACGACTAAACGCCAGTGAAGAGACTGTGAAGAGACGACTAAATGCCTGTGAAGAGACGACTCGACGCCTGTGAAGAGACGACTAAACGCCTGTGAAGAGACGACTCCACGCCTGTGAAGAGACTGTGAAGAGACGACTCGACGCCTGTGAAGAGACGCCTGTGAAGAGACGACTCGACGCCTGTGAAGAGACGACTAAACGCCTGTGAAGAGACGACGATACGCCTGTGAAGAGACGACTCGACGCCTGTGAAGAGACGACTCGACGCCTGTGAAGAGACGACTAAACGCCTGTGAAGAGACGCCTGTGAAGAGACGACTAAACGCCTGTGAAGAGACGACTAAACGCCTGTGAAGAGACGACTCGACGCCTGTAAAGAGACGACTAAACGCCTGTGAAGAGACGACTAAACGCCTGTGAAGAGACGACTAAACGCCTGTGAAGAGACGACTCGACGCCTGTGAAGAGACGACTAAACGCCTGTGAAGAGACGACTAAACGCCAGTGAAGAGACGATTAAACGCCTGTGAAGAGACGACTCGACGCCTGTGAAGAGACTGTGAAGAGACGACTAAACACCTGTGAAGAGACGCCTCGACGCCTGTGAAGAGACGACTCGACGCCTATGAAGAGACTGTGAAGAGACGACTAAACGCCTGTGAAGAGACGACTAAACGCCTGTGAAGAGACGACTATACGCCTGTGAAGAGACGCCTTCGACGCCTGTGAAGAGACGACTCGACGCCTGTGAAGAGACTGTGAAGAGACGACTCGACGCCTGTGAAGAGACGACTAAACGCCTGTGAAGAGACGACTCGACGCCTGTGAAGAGACGACTCGACGCCTGTGAAGAGACGACTAAACGCCTGTGAAGAGACGCCTGTGAAGAGACGACTAAACGCTTGTGAAGAGACGACTAAACGCCTGTGAAGAGACGACTCGACGCCTGTAAAGAGATGACTAAACGCCTGTGAAGAGACGACTAAACGCCTGTGAAGAGACAACTAAACGCCTGTGAAGAGACGACTCGACGCCTGTGAAGAGACGACTAAACGCCTGTGAAGAGACGACTAAACGCCAGTGAAGAGACGATTAAACGCCTGTGAAGAGACGACTCGACGCCTGTGAAGAGACTGTGAAGAGACGACTAAACACCTCTGAAGAGACGACTCGACGCCTGTGAAGAGACGACTCGACGCCTGTGAAGAGACTGTGAAGAGACGACTAAACGCCTGTGAAGAGACGATTCGACGCCTGTGAAGAGACTGTGAAGAGACGACTCGACGTCTGTGAAGAGACGACTCGACGCCTGTGAAGAGACGACTCGACGCCTGTGAAGAGACTGTGAAGAGACGACTAAACGCCTGTGAAGAGACTGTGAAGAGACGACTAAACGCCTGTGAAGAGACGACTAAACGCCTGTGAAGAGACTGTGAAGAGACGACTAAACGCCTGTGAAGAGACTGTGAAGAGACGACTAAACGCCTGTGAAGAGACTGTGAAGAGACGACTAAACGCCTGTGAAGAGACGACTCGACGCCTGTGAAGAGACTGTGAAGAGACGACTAAACGCCTGTGAAGAGACGACTCGACGCCTGTGAAGAGACGACTAAACGCCTGTGAAGAGACGACTCGACGCCTGTGAAGAGACGACTAAACGCCTGTGAAGAGACGACTCGACGCCTGTGAAGAGACGACTCGACGCCTGTGAAGAGACGACTAAACGCCTGTGAAGAGACGACTAAACGCCTGTGAAGAGACGACTCGACGCCTGTGAAGAGACGACTAAACGCCTGTGAAGAGACGACTAAACGCCTGTGAAGAGACGACTAAACGCCTGTGAAGAGACGACTAAACGCCTGTGAAGAGACGACTAAACGCCTGTGAAGAGACGACTAAACGCCTGTGAAGAGACGACTAAACGCCTGTGAAGAGACGACTCGACGCCTGTGAAGAGACGATTAAACGCCTGTGAAGAGACGATTAAACGCCTGTGAAGAGACGACTCGACGCCTGTGAAGAGACGACTAAACGCCTGTGAAGAGACGACTCGACGCCTGTGAAGAGACGATTAAACGCCTGTGAAGAGACGACTAAACGCCTGTGAAGAGACGACTCGACGCCTGTGAAGAGACGATTAAACGCCTGTGAAGAGACGACTAAACGCCTGTGAAGAGACGACTCGACGCCTGTGAAGAGACGACTAAACGCCTGTGAAGAGACGACTAAACGCCTGTGAAGAGACGACTAAACGCCTGTGAAGAGACGACTCGACGCCTGTGAAGAGACGACTAAACGCCTGTGAAGAGACGACTAAACGCCTGTGAAGAGACGACTCGACGCCTGTGAAGAGACGACTAAACGCCTGTGAAGAGACGACTAAATGCCTGTGAAGAGACGACTAAACGCCTGTGAAGAGACGACTAAACGCCAGTGAAGAGACTGTGAAGAGACGACTAAATGCCTGTGAAGAGACGACTCGACGCCTGTGAAGAGACGACTAAACGCCTGTGAAGAGACGACTCCACGCCTGTGAAGAGACTGTGAAGAGACGACTCGACGCCTGTGAAGAGACGCCTGTGAAGAGACGACTCGACGCCTGTGAAGAGACGACTAAACGCCTGTGAAGAGACGACTATACGCCTGTGAAGAGACGACTCGACGCCTGTGAAGAGACGACTCGACGCCTGTGAAGAGACGACTCGACGCCTGTGAAGAGAGGACTAAACGCCTGTGAAGAGACGACTAAACGCCTGTGAAGAGACGACTAAACGCCTGTGAAGAGACGCCTGTGAAGAGACGACTAAACGCCTGTGAAGAGACGACTAAACGCCTGTGAAGAGACGACTAAACGCCTGTGAAGAGACGACTAAACGCCTGTGAAGAGACGACTCGACGCCTGTAAAGAGACGACTAAACGCCTGTGAAGAGACGACTAAACGCCTGTGAAGAGACGACTAAACGCCTGTGAAGAGACGACTCGACGCCTGTGAAGAGACGACTAAACGCCTGTGAAGAGACGACTAAACGCCAGTGAAGAGACGATTAAACGCCTGTGAAGAGACGACTCGACGCCTGTGAAGAGACTGTGAAGAGACGACTAAACACCTGTGAAGAGACGCCTCGACGCCTGTGAAGAGACGACTCGACGCCTATGAAGAGACTGTGAAGAGACGACTAAACGCCTGTGAAGAGACGACTAAACGCCTGTGAAGAGACGACTATACGCCTGTGAAGAGACGCCTTCGACGCCTGTGAAGAGACGACTCGACGCCTGTGAAGAGACTGTGAAGAGACGACTCGACGCCTGTGAAGAGACGACTAAACGCCTGTGAAGAGACGACTCGACGCCTGTGAAGAGACGACTCGACGCCTGTGAAGAGACGACTAAACGCCTGTGAAGAGACGCCTGTGAAGAGACGACTAAACGCTTGTGAAGAGACGACTAAACGCCTGTGAAGAGACGACTCGACGCCTGTAAAGAGACGACTAAACGCCTGTGAAGAGACGACTAAACGCCTGTGAAGAGACAACTAAACGCCTGTGAAGAGACGACTCGACGCCTGTGAAGAGACGACTAAACGCCTGTGAAGAGACGACTAAACGCCAGTGAAGAGACGATTAAACGCCTGTGAAGAGACGACTCGACGCCTGTGAAGAGACTGTGAAGAGACGACTAAACACCTCTGAAGAGACGACTCGACGCCTGTGAAGAGACGACTCGACGCCTGTGAAGAGACTGTGAAGAGACGACTAAACGCCTGTGAAGAGACGATTCGACGCCTGTGAAGAGACTGTGAAGAGACGACTCGACGTCTGTGAAGAGACGACTCGACGCCTGTGAAGAGACGACTCGACGCCTGTGAAGAGACTGTGAAGAGACGACTAAACGCCTGTGAAGAGACTGTGAAGAGACGACTAAACGCCTGTGAAGAGACGACTAAACGCCTGTGAAGAGACTGTGAAGAGACGACTAAACGCCTGTGAAGAGACTGTGAAGAGACGACTAAACGCCTGTGAAGAGACTGTGAAGAGACGACTAAACGCCTGTGAAGAGACGACTCGACGCCTGTGAAGAGACTGTGAAGAGACGACTAAACGCCTGTGAAGAGACGACTCGACGCCTGTGAAGAGACGACTAAACGCCTGTGAAGAGACGACTCGACGCCTGTGAAGAGACGACTCGACGCCTGTGAAGAGACGACTAAACGCCTGTGAAGAGACGACTAAACGCCTGTGAAGAGACGACTCGACGCCTGTGAAGAGACGACTAAACGCCTGTGAAGAGACGACTAAACGCCTGTGAAGAGACGACTAAACGCCTGTGAAGAGACGACTAAACGCCTGTGAAGAGACGACTAAACGCCTGTGAAGAGACGACTAAACGCCTGTGAAGAGACGACTAAACGCCTGTGAAGAGACGACTAAACGCCTGTGATGAGACGACTAAACGCCTGTGAAGAGACGACTAAACGCCTGTGATGAGACGACTAAACGCCTGTGAAGAGACGACTCGACGCCTGTGAAGAGACGATTAAACGCCTGTGAAGAGACGATTAAACGCCTGTGAAGAGACGACTCGACGCCTGTGAAGAGACGACTAAACGCCTGTGAAGAGACGACTCGACGCCTGTGAAGAGACGATTAAACGCCTGTGAAGAGACGACTAAACGCCTGTGAAGAGACGACTCGACGCCTGTGAAGAGACGATTAAACGCCTGTGAAGAGACGACTAAACGCCTGTGAAGAGACGACTAAACGCCTGTGAAGAGACGACTAAACGCCTGTGAAGAGACGATTAAACGCCTGTGAAGAGACGATTAAACGCCTGTGAAGAGACGACTCGACGCCTGTGAAGAGACGACTAAACGCCTGTGAAGAGACGACTCGACGCCTGTGAAGAGACGATTAAACGCCTGTGAAGAGACGACTAAACGCCTGTGAAGAGACGACTCGACGCCTGTGAAGAGACGATTAAACGCCTGTGAAGAGACGACTCGACGCCTGTGAAGAGACGACTAAACGCCTGTGAAGAGACGACTAAACGCCTGTGAAGAGACGACTAAACGCCTGTGAAGAGACGACTCGACGCCTGTGAAGAGACGACTAAACGCCTGTGAAGAGACGACTAAACGCCTGTGAAGAGACGACTATACGCCTGTGAAGTATATATAGTAACATGATTAACTAACTGTATTTTTCTATGTACATTTCTGAAATGCACGTTCTGTAAAGCTGCTTTTAAACAATGTACTGTAAAAAAGCGCTATACAAATAAATTTGAATTGAATTGAATTGAATTGAATCTTCATCATCATCATCATCATCATCATCATCATCAGAAACTAAAAGGCCAGTTTGATTTTGCATAATATATATTATCCTCAAATGCCAAAACTAACACTGTAACATTTTATTTCCTCATTAGTTTGATGTCTCATATTTTAGCTTATTAAACCTATAAAGCTTATGTATCACATTTGATATGCAAATTTATAATTGCATTATGTTTTAAAACTACAGAGCTTTGATCATAAAACTGAGCATTTAAATAATATCTTACTAAGACATTATTGGCAAATATTGATATTTAAAAGCATTTTATGTGAGTATCTGCTCTACTGTTGTAAAGAACTCATTGATTTGCATTACAAGTGTAACGGAGCAGGCTCCCGCACCACCTCCTTTTCACCACCGGAGGGAACCGTCTCCGGAATATTAACTTTACCCATCGAACTCCATTTCCCATCATGCCTCATACCTGGGACTGATTGCACTCACACCTGCACCCATTCACACACACTCATATAAGCCTCATTCACACACTCATTCAGTGCGAAGTCTTGATCTGCCCCGGCCATCATTTCTGAGCCTTATTTCCCTGAGTTTGTTTCCTGTGTTTGATCTTGGATAGTTTATCGTTGCTGACCCTTCTCTGCCTGCCCTGACCTTGGATTGTTTACTGGACTCTGATTCTCTCTGCCTGCCTCGACCCTTTGCCTGGTTACCTGGTTTGTCTCTGCCTTGCCTTCTCTGTTCTGTTTGCCACTGTTTGACCTTGCCTGTTTTGACTATTCTAATAAATGCTGCAAATGGATTCTCCTGACTCCGCCTCTTCACAACAACAAGCATCAGAATCTCATATTTTATCAGCATTTGCAGCAAATTACATATTTTTACAATTTCTTAATTTAAATGACTATATTATTATTATAAGAGTCTTTACATATATTTATTTATATATATATATATATATTTTTTATTTTTTTTCTTGCATATATATGAGTTGTAAGAGATTGATGGATAATATATATATATATATATATATATATATATATTTATTTATTTTTTTTATATTTTAAATTCCTTTTACAAGGACGATACAAAGCACTGCATTAATACATTAACAACAACAAGACAAAAGAAAAAGAGACAAAAAAAAAGAGGTTCATCAACAAGTAAGAAAAAAACGTACATAGTTCTTAAGAAACGTATTGTTCTTGCTGTTGTCGATGAGTTTAAGAGATTTAACTATAATGGAAATCTCAGCAATAAAGACATCAAATCTAGGCAAAGTCTTGAGAAATTTGTTTTTGTGAATAAAAAATTTACAATGCAACACAAAGAAGTTAACAACATTATCAATGGCATAGTCACTCCCAGAAAAATAAAAATATATATCTTTCAATGAAAAGTTTAAATCACATTTGATAAAATAAGAAAGACAACCCAAGCGCTCCCAAAGAGGCTTAACCAGATTGCAGTGGTAGAATAAATGAAGCAAAGTTTCTTTCTCAACCTTACAAAATACACACAGGTCAGAGATATCAACAAAAGAGGCAATTTGTGAGTTGGTTGGGTAAACATTATGAAGAATCTTAAATGAACCTCTCTAATTTTATTGGACATACAATATTTCTCTGGGAGTAACCACGCCCTCTTCCAGTGAATACTGTCAAACAAATTATTCCAGAAAAATTTACATCAAGGGGATGTATAAACTGTGTAATGTAACAATAGCTTTATAAGTTTACCGTTACATTTTTTATCAATAAAGCTAACTCCATCCAATAAAAGTTTGGGCATAATTGTTTTTCTCTCATTAAAGAAAAGGTTTGTTTTAAATAAATGCACATAACTCAGAGACAAAGCTTTGATGACAGAATTGAAAGTTCTAGCAGGCAGAGGAAGATTATACAAAGTCATAAATTCTTCATATTCCAGTATACTGCCATCATTTTTAAATAAATCCAAAACAAAAACAATACCTCTATCATACCACTTATCAATAAAAAATGATTTGTTTCGGATTAAAATGTTCAAACTATTCCACAGAATTTCCTTATGGGGAGAAAAGTTGTGCACATAACACAATTTCCAAGCAAGTAAAGCCTGTTGGTGAAATTTTGAGAGAGAAATCGGTAATTTAGAAGGGGCGAAATTACATTTTAAAAGAAATTCTAGACCGCCTAATCTACGAAATATGGGGATATAGTACCAAATCGAGCCATTACTGCAAAGAAATTTTTTCAACCAACTAATTCTAAAAGAGCTGACTAATTCTTTAACGTGTAAAACTTCCAGTCCACCCTCAGAACGTCTATTAGACAAAACAGATTTCCTAACTTTGTGAAGTCTGTTCTTCCAAATAAAATTCAATAAGATTTTGTCAATATCATCACAGATTTTGTCACTAACAAATAAAGATAAATAGGGGTAAACACAACGAGACAAACCCTCTGCTTTAGAAATAAGTACTCTCCCATAGATTGACAGATCTCATTGTAGCCAACAATTAAATATGGTTCTTGTTTTCTTTATTTTATGTGAAAAATTAAGTTGTTGGCGGAGCAATCTATCTTTAGTTAGGAAAATCCCCAGGTACTTGACACAGTCTTTTACAGGAATATCATGCATCAATGGTTTTTTTATATATTGATATAGATGTTTTTCGATCGACTGTGACGTCACCGCGCCGCTGTCAGTGTGAACCAATGAGGTTAGAGGAGTCGTCATGTGATCAAAACAGGAAGTGCAGCGCCGCTGGATTCGAGATGATCGATTATTATTAATCTCTATGAGAAGGCGTAATTACTGCTGTTTAATTGCTGTTGCCATGGCATTAATCCTCTTCATCATGTTCATGTGTGGCGCCATCAGCTCTCACGTGAGTTTGATTGATAAGTGTTCAGTGTCACCGGAGATTAAATATGAAACGACAATACGTGTTAATTTAAAGTATACCACAGTACACATCCATGTATTACGATGATATATTTAGAGTAGAACTATGGTACCTTCAATTTTTTTGTAAGTAGAACAAACAAACGAATGAATAAGAATACCATATCAAAAAATATGGTATTACTATGGTATATTTATTTAGGACTGTGGTACTGTCAGCCGAATAAACAAACTGATGAATGCTATAGCTGGGTAATACCCCGGTCTGTGCGTTATTAGGAGGGGTGTCACAATATCGCAATACATAAATGCATAACTATACATATTATACGACTAAAATATACATAATGTGTGTTAAATATACATACATGTATCGTGGATAATGACAATATGAATTGTGTATAATTCACCCAAAACAAAATTTCTGTGAGGAAAAAATTCAAGTTCACAGAGTTTTAGTGTCAGTACATTAAACTACTATAATATTGAATATAATGTATAATAATGCGATGGCGCAATATTTGTGTGTCCTAATAATGCCAAATGTCTGATGTTACCAGTAAAAGTGACCGACATTATATATAGTCAGTGACAGATCAAGCATATTCATCTAAAATAATTCTGTATTTTCAGCTTCAGAATCATGAATATTGTTATTCTGGTGTTTCTATTGTCCTGCTTTGGGTTTCCAGCACCAATTCCAAGTCTATTCATTTACACACAAAATGTAAAACCAAATTTAGCATTTTAATCAACAGTTTAAATGTCTTGGAGTATCGCAATAATATGGTATCGTGAGTTCAGTATGGTGATATGTAGGCTATTGATAGTTATTAGTAAATGAATGTTTGCTGTGTTTCCAGACGAGCGTCGCGTCGCGATCTCACGCGGACTTCCGGGTTTCCGGGCGCGCGCTTTATAAACTGGACATTTCGTGGCCCAGAAACCCCGAGCTGTTCAGCGGTCAGGTGTTCGCCGTGGCTGTCAATCACCTGAGGGGGCGTGTCTATGTGGCGCAGGTGAGGAACACACACACTCATGACCTGAGCTCGATACACACACTACTGAGGGGAGAAGGCAGAGTTGTGAGATAAGATTCAGTTATTTTAGTATCATTATTTTAGATTTCATGTTTAGATTTTCCATTGTTATTTCACATGTTAATTTCAATTTCAGTTTTAGTAATAATAATATTTTGTTTTTGTCATTTTTAGTGTTTTATGTCTATATCTTTTTTTATTAATTTTGTACATTTTAATTAATTCTATATATTTTAATTAACTTTTATTCTGGTTCTATTTTGAAAATGGGAAATGTTGCCTTGCCAGCAAGCTGAAATAAAATAAGTTTAAGGGTCTAGTCTAGGTCAATCATTTAAAAAAAAAAGTTGAACTTTTGCATTTAGATGGCAATAATAGGGTCATCTTAGTATGTGGGCTTGACCAGGTGTACCCGAAAGCCTGTAACTCCTCAAGGCATGCTCAAAAAAGTAAATTTGACATATGACTCTAAACAAGAAGATAAACTTTTACAGAGATCTGGCAATAGGTGCCCCTATAACAGTTAAAAAGGTGAAAAATGTCATATTCCTATGATAAGCTCTTTTGAGCTTTGTGAAGATTTTTTTAAAACATTTCACTCAAAAAATTGATGATATTAGAAGCTCCATTGTTCCCTCTGAACCATGTCATTTACAACTGCCCTGTCCTATGAGTTGCCTGTCAAACTTTAAACCTGTCTCTCCAGCTCAGCTAGCTGATATAATCTCTACTATGAAGTGTTCTGGTTCTAAATTAGATATGATCCCGGCTCGTCTTTTTTAAGGATGTTTTTTCTACCATTAGTCATATGGTAACTGCTATCATAAACAGCTCTTTAGCCAAAGGTGTCGTTCCAGCTAGTTTTAAACATGCAATTGTGCATCCTATGTTGAAAAAACCTCAACTTGATCCAGAAATGTGCAGTAACTATCGACCGATCTCTAAACTGCCTTTTATCTCTAAGCTTTTAGAGAAAGTCGTTTTTTCACAGCTCCAGTTTTATTTGAATTCTTTTAATATTTTGGACATGTTCCAATCTGGCTTTAGGTCATTACATAGCACTGAGTCAGCTTTGTTGAGGGTAACGAATGATATCTTGCTTGCTTTAGATTCAGGCTCTTGTGTTGTGCTGGTTTTGTTGGACCTGAGCGCTGCATTTGATACCATCGACCACAACATTCTTCTTGAACGGCTAGAATATATGGTGGGTGTCAAGGGCACTGTATTACAATGGTTTGCTTCCTACCTCGAAAAGAGGACTTTTTCTGTAAATTTAGGAAATTGTTCCTCGTCATCTGCGCCTGTTTTATTTGGTGTGCCCCAGGGATCTATTTTGGGACCTTTATTGTTTTCCCTTTATATGCTCCCCTTGGCTCTCATTTTTCAGAAGTATAACATTTCATATCACTGCTATGCAGACGATTCTCAGCTTTACCTTCCAGTAAGGCTTGACAACACTGCTTCATTTGATGTGTTATTGGAATGTGTAGATGATATTAAGAGGTGGATGACAAATAATTTTCTGCAGTTAAATGAGGATAAAACAGAGGTTTTAATTCTGGGCTGTCCGGCAGATTCCACTCCTGCTCTGAAAGCCCAGTTAGGTCCTCTCTCAACAAAAGTATGCAAACAAATCAAAAACCTTGGAGTGATCTTTGACTCTTCACTATTTTTCGACAAACAAATTAGTGCTGTTATTAGAGGAAGCTTTTTCCATTTAAGATCACTTGCAAAGTTGAAGAATGTTCTTTCAAGCAAAGATTTAGAAGTTGCAATTCATGCATTTGTAACATCACGATTAGACTATTGCAACTCTCTTTATTGTGGTCTTCCTCAATCTACACTATCGTGATTACAAATTGTTCAAAATGCGGCTGCAAGACTTTTGACTGGGTCTAAAAAGAGGGATCATATTTCTCCTGTTTTGGCATCCCTTCACTGGCTTCCCATTAAGTTTAGAGTTGATTTTAAGATCCTTATGTTTGTATATAAGGCGTTGTCTGGCTGTGCACCAAGGTACATTTGTGATCGTATTGTGCCATGCTGTCCTGCTAGGGCACTTAGATCGTCAAATCACCTGCTTTTAAATGTGTCACGATGTCGCTACAAATTAAAAGGTGATCGGGCTTTTTCTGTCGCTGGGCCTAAGCTTTGGAATGCTCTTCCTTATCATGTGAGGTCTGCTCCTTCATTGGATATTTTTAAATCTACTCTGAAAACACATTTTTATTTTATTTTTCTTTAGCTTTTGGAAACTTGTAATTGTTTTTATAGCGTAGTTCTGCTATGCACTATGTATAGCACTTTGGATCAATTTGTATTGTGTTAAATGTGCTTTATAAATAAAGGTTGTTGTTGTTGTTGTTGATAAATTCACTGAAACTGCCATTATAACCACCGGATGGCAGCAGAGGACCACTCGCTGGCTCTTTCTGCTCACTAATATAGTTCTTTTCACAGGTTTTGCTTTTGGTTTCATATTTATACAGAACTTTGTGAGACTGCTGAACCTGATATAATCCAGGTTGGACTTATCTGGATTTATCAACTCTAAACCTACTCTGAAACTCTGAGTTTGTTCAGCTAGCTTTGTGCAACAGGCCACCGGATTAAGCATTTTCTTATCTATCGGTTATTCGATAGTTATTATCTATATCTATATCTAAAACATGAAAGTGTGTGTGTCTGTAAGCACATTTAATGGAGTTGACATGGAAAATATGCCTTGTTTAGTAGAGATTACTGGTGGAAAACCAAAACCAGACACTTTTAAAAATGAAAGTGAGCCAATGAGTGGTCCTCTGCTGCCATCTGCGGTTATTACAGCACATGTGTCATTCTACTCTCTAATGCAGCTGTAGTTCATATATAGACATTATAATATCACTAGCAGTTTTGAGAGTTGTGCCTCATGATTAATGTGAAACCTAAAAATGGTGTTATAAAGCACTAAGCATTTTATTACCTATCATTTAGTTCAAATATCTGTATCTACAACAAAATGTGTGTGTGTAAGCATGCTTAGAGTGTATTAAGTATTATAATTTAACCCTTTGGTTTCTGTATGTGTGTGTGTTAAGCGTATTCTCCACTGTGAATGTGTTATGGTGTTATGTGTTAACGCCCAATGGTTAGACAGCAAGTCACATTTGGAAGATGCAAACTTGCAATTATGAGTTTATAACTTGACATTATGAGAAAAAAAGTCATAGTCGTGAGCTACAGTCAGAATCCCCTGTGTTAGTTTGAGTGCGTCGGTGGCGTGGCTGGATCCGCTGAGCTGTGTGTGTGTGTGTGTGTTTCTCCGAGCAGAGAGGCGAGAACATCCCGAAGGTGCTGGTGTTCAGCACGGATGGAGAGTTCCTTCAGGCCTGGAACACCAGCACTCTGGAGATGCCTCACGGGATGTTCCTGGCCAACGCCTCGGCCGACCCGTCCCTGTGGATCACGGATGTTGGGAACGGTGGGTTTTGGGATCCTCTCCTGCGCTCTCATTCATAAAACTGTGTAGGATCCTTACTAAAAGTGTACATGTGCCAAGTGTACTAGTGTACAAGTACTAAAAGTGTACAAAAGTGTATCCCTGCCTTGTTTTTCAATAAATATTAATATTAATATTAAAAAAATAGTGTAAAATACATTTCAGAGAAAGTTTTTCTCAATCTTTTCCACTGGCCAAATAGTATTTTTAATGGAAACAGAAAGGCCTTATTGAGCATATTCCATTAGACCACGAGTTCTGCTGTTATCATGCGCTAAACTAACATTAACACTGCATGACACAGGAAAAGTGTTCAAAAGCAGCGCACACACTACAAATATGACTATTTATTAGAATATAAACGTATAGTAAAAAGTGCTGTCTTGACTCGCTTGTGTACAGGGCCGTTCGGGCACACGTGTGTGTGTGTGTGTGTGTGTGTGTGTGTGTGTAAAGCTGACTGGCTCTTGTGTTCAGGGCCGTTCGGGCACACGTGTGTGTGTGTGTGTGTGTGTGTGTGTGTGTGTGTGTGTAAAGCTGACTGGCTCTTGTGTTCAGGGCCGTTCGGGCACACGTGTGTGTGTGTGTGTGTAAAGCTGACTGGCTCTTGTGTTCAGGGCCGTTCGGGCACACGTGTGTGTGTGTGTGTGTGTGTGTGTGTGTGTGTGTGTGTGTGTGTAAAGCTGACTGGCTCTTGTGTTCAGGGCCGTTCGGGCACACGTGTGTGTGTGTGTGTGTGTGTGTGTGTGTAAAGCTGACTGGCTCTTGTGTGCAGGGCCGTTCGGGCACACGTGTGTGTGTGTGTGTGTGTGTGTGTGTGTGAGTAAAGCTGACTCTGCTTGTGTGCAGGGCCGTTCGGGCACACGTGTGTGTGTGTGTGTGTGTGTGTGTGTGTGCGTGTGTGTGTGTGTGTGCGTGTGTGTGTGTGTGTGTGTGTGTGTGTGTGTGTGTGTGTGTGTGTGTGTGTGTGTGTGTGTGAGTAAAGCTGACTCTGCTTGTGTTTAGGGCCGTTCGGGCACACGTGTGTGTGTGTGTGTGTGTGTGTGTGTGTGTGTGTGTGTGTGTGTGTGTGTGCGTGTGAGTAAAGCTGACTCTGCTTGTGTTCAGGGCCGTTCGGGCACACGTGTGTGTGTGTGTGTGTGTGTGTGTGTGTGTGTGTAAAGCTGACTGGCTCTTGTGTTCAGGGCCGTTCGGGCACACGTGTGTGTGTGTGTGTGTGTGTGTGTGTAAAGCTGACTGGCTCTTGTGTGCAGGGCCGTTCGGGCACACGTGTGTGTGTGTGTGTGTGTGTGTGTGTGTGTGTGTGTGAGTAAAGCTGACTCTGCTTGTGTGCAGGGCCGTTCGGGCACACGTGTGTGTGTGTGTGTGTGCGTGTGTGTGTGTGTGTGTGTGTGTGTGTGTGTGTGTGTGTGTGTGTGTGCGTGTGTGTGTGTGTGTGCGTGTGTGTGTGTGTGTGTGTGTGTGTGTGTGTGTGTGTGTGTGTGTGCGAGTAAAGCTGACTCTGCTTGTGTTCAGGGCCGTTCGGGCACACGGTGAAGCAGTATTCTCCGGACGGGAAGCTCCTGCGGGTTCTGGGATCCCCCGGGAAAGCCGGATCTTCTCTCAGTCCGCTTCAGTTCGACCAGCCGGCAGAAATCTTCATCCACAGCTCTGGAGAAATCTACATCGTGGACGGAGACGGTGGCGTGAACAACCGGCTGATCAAACTCTCTCCAGGTGAGAAGCGGATCGTGTGTGTGTGTTTTTTTTTTTGTGTGTGTGTGTGTGTTTGTGTGTTTTTTTTTTTTTGTGTGTGTTTGTGTGTGTGTGTATATGTTTGTTATATATTGTTGTTAATAAACTTGTTTAAAACAAAAATAACTATTCACGTGAAAAAAATCCTCAGTTGCACAGATCCAGTTAAAAAACATGATGCTGTTATAAGACCTGAATAAAAGTCAAAGAATCCCGTTTATCACACAATATTGTACAGTATAAATGCAGACGTAGGTTACGTCAATATCCTGTTTATGTTTTTTGCTTTGTCGTGTTTCTGATGTGGATTCTGTGAAGGTTTTCTTTATTTAAGTAGCTCATAAAATGATGTTTTATTAATAAAGTTCGGGAGGAGCACGTTCAGATAATTAACACGGGTGGAGAGCACTCTACAATCAATGATTAAAACCTGTGGCCACGTTTACACATAGCCGGGTATTTAGAGAAACGGATATTTCCCCCTCCTCCGTTTTCAATAATAACATCGTGCACACACCCGCATAAATACGCCGCGAGCGCCATCATAACTATGCCAAACCTATGGGCGGCAGTGTAGGGAGAAGGATAAAGCCAATCAGAATCCTCAGAATCGACAAGAGAGAACCTAAAACCCCGTTTCTCCCAGTTGACACGGCAACACATAACCGGCGTTTTCAGAAATCTCCACTTTGGCCGGAGTTTTTAGAAATAATCGTTTTCTGTGATAAAAACGGGGTTTTCGTGTAAATGAGAGGCCAAACCGCAGGGAAATATCTGCGTTTTCCCTTCGTGTAAACGGGGCCTGTATATATAGACTCAGCAGTCTCACCTCATTTCATTGACAGTTTAGCAGCATCCCTCCACCACCCCTTCTCCACTCTTCTAGTCCTAACCACTGTACACACGAGGGGAGTATTCTGGGTTCGGGCCGAACTCCGAGCTCGGAGCCCTCCCCCGGACAGCACGCCAAATATGCATTATACTTTACCCCCTCTAATTGTATGTAAGTGTGAACACTTATAATGCACATGAAGAAACAATCTCAAATCATTGCATTAGGGTTGTATTTGAATAGCAAACTATAAATGTAGATTCATGCGGCACAATTTGTTTTTCTGGTCCTTGAACACATTGGACTTTAGAGAGAAGGGTGACCAGACGTCCCGGTTTTCCCGGGACAGTCCCGTATTTCAACTCTAATTTTAGTGTCCCGACTTGTGAAAAAATCATGTTTTGTCCCGTATTACATCGTTAATATATATTTTTTTATATATTATAGTTTTTGTTTTCGAAAGGCTACGTGAATATGTATGTTATGTTCAAACCGTGTAGCGCACGCACGGCAGAGAGGGAGAGAGCGAGAGACCTGGGGTGCTTCTCATTTCTTATTTGTGCATCCTCGTTTCCTATCCTCGCTTCCTATCCTCGCTTCCTATCCTCGCGTCTCAGCTCCTCCTCCTGTAGGATGCGAGGGAAGGATGCGAGGAAAGAAAAGGAGGACGGAGGAATCGAATGAAAGCTTTTTTTATACATTGGAATACTTGATCACTCGAGCGTCACTTCACAGCGTCATCAGCAGCGCTCACAGGATCTGCCCTTATGTTGTTGAAGTTTGTTTATTTAAGAAATTCATAATAAATAACAATAAAGCAAGAAACTCTGTTGAAATATGTGAGATGTGTGGTTAATATAAACTGCAAAGGTAAAATATAAATTAAAAAGATTGTGACTGATGTGAAGGGGGAGGAGAATATATATACGTGCGTCACGTTTAGTCGATAAAACACTTCCGCATCGGATACACCTGTGTATCCTCGCTCATGACTCCTCTGGAAGCTCCTCACTCCTCGATCCTCGCCTCCTCGCAGTGCAAATCTCGTTCACTCGGATGTACGTCATTGCTTACGTTGCACGAGTGCCCACTACTGGCGGAAACTGCAATGGCCTGAACTGGAATGTTCTAAGCCCTTGATCACTTGGAATCAGCTATGGAGTTGATTTATTATTTACAATTTTTTTTCCTTTACAAATTTGTTTAATGCAGCATCCAAATGAATATAGGTGTGTTTGGTATATATATATATATATATATATATATATATATATATATATATATATATATATATTATTTATTTTTATATTCTCCATGTAAATTCGTGCACCATGGGCGCCTGCCATTTCGATTGTTCAGCGATTTTTGGAAATGTTCCCACGACATAGTTCACCAATTTAGTTCAGCCAAAGCTGGTTCAGCTAACGTTAGTTAGCCCAGGGAAGCGAAGAAACGGAAGTGCCGCACAAAAACCGGAAGTTGGACCCATATTTACTTCCGCGTTCGAAAATAAGGCGAATATAGTACCCCAGAGTGCAAGATAAGATAAAAAAATAAAAGATAAAAGCAGTTTTTTGCCATCAAGTAATACATTCATTTGTATAGCGCTATTCAAAGTAGGCTTCGTCAATAGCAGAGGAGAAAGGCCGCGAAATTTAAAAATACTACTTTTATTGTGTCACGAAATGTAGTTTTAAGAGTTTTTCAGTCGAGAATGTAGTTGTTTAAAGCTCAAATCTGTGGTTTATTTGTAAAGATAGCGCCTATTTAAAAATTTTATCTGACGGTTTCGGAGTTGTGAGATCCAGGCGATCACCGGGAGTTCAGCGCTCATTAACCCCGCCTGGAACAGCCTTAATTCGGCCAGTGCTTCTGACGTGTGCCGCTGGCTCTGATGCCTCTAGTCTAGTGGTTGAACATGAGCTATAATTCGGCTTGTGTATATCTAACGGGCTATCTTTGGTCTCATTAATCTATGATTTGTTCCCTGGCAAATCGTTTTGGCTGAGGGCAAAGTGAAGTTTCATAAATTTATACATTTAGGCTATTTAACTTTAACGTTGTAGCATGCTGACTTAGTTTGACTGAATCATTTAACTTGCTTTATTTCTTGACTTGTATTAGCTTCTTATACCTTTTAGGCTACTTATACTTTAATAATGGCTATTATTGATCAATAAAACTGAAATTTAACAAAAAGAGACAGGGTTGTGTCATTTTATTTCATATAGCCTATGTAAGAAGAATATATATAAATATATATCACCAACAATTCATGTATTTTTTCATGTATGGAATGAGAAGAATTTCTGACTATGTTGTCTTGAAAGAAATCAAGCATCACTGTCAATCAAGCATCACTGTCAATCAAGCATCACTGTCAATCAAGCATCACTGTCAATCAAGCATCACTGTCAATCAAGCATCACTGGCAAAGGCTCAAAAGAGACCATGCCTTTCTAAAAGAGCTTTTAAAAACAGGTTGCTGTTGATAATATAGGTTCTGTACTTAGCTAATATGATGTACTGCAATATTAAATATATTACTTATATACTCTTTTTATTAATTTAATTAGTAATCAAATTTTGACTACTATCTAGGCTATTTATCATACAGTCATACAACACTGACAGTACCATTCTGACTGGTAACATTTGACATTTTAAAATAAGAGCGAAATGTGAAGATGTGAAGGGGATATGTATCCGTATTTATGGCAGTGTCTTGCAAAATTGAAAATTATTTGTAAAGAATCAGTTAACTATAAACAAATTATATAAAACTATTGTCAGTGCACTACAAATAATCTGGTTCTATGCCTTTATTAATAAAGCTTATTTTAAAAATACAAGGCTTAAGACATTTATAAAAATAAGGTGAATAGCAGCGGGATTTAGCATTTTACATAAAGCTAAAACAGGTCACGTTAGCTACAAGTTATCGCGAGAACATATTTAGATCAGGCATAATACTGGCATACTAATGGGGTCCTTAGCTGGGACCCATCTCTTCTCTTCACCACACCTTACCGTCATCCTGGTCATATGTGAGGGAGATGCTGGATTTGATCTCAGTATTCTGATTATAGTGTTCAGTCTGCTGGACATCTGAACTTTGTGTGAGCGATCACAGATCGAGAGGAAAAATCATGGGCCACACATGGTCACAAGAGGACTTTGAGAGGTCTGCTCTTGGGATTTATGAAGAAATTTTACATTATCGACCATGCTTCTTACCAGGTATAGGCATAGATGAGTCTCTACTGAAATATTCTGGCTCCGACTCTAACGCAGTGCTGCAGACTTTCTCTGATGAGCTGCTCAACACGGTGCCGGGTTACGTCCACAGTTTAGGAACTGCCCTTGGTGCACTGAATACAGTCCCGAATGCTGTCGGACTTGGAGCTCTGGTGATTTCCATGATCATAGAGATCGTCATCAAGGCCAACACTCAGACAAGTGATGATGACACATACAGCCTGTTACGACAAGTGTTTGGGGAAGAGAAAGCTTCGAGTGTCCGAGACACAATGTCAGAGTATCTGAAACGCCATGAAGTGTACATGAACAATGACCAACTATTACGGGAGGAAATAAAGAGACTGGAACAGCAGCTGAGCAACCATCTCACCATCCTCACAAACTCCCTTCTGCAGGACGGACAGATGAGCAGCCGCGGGTTCAAGATCTGGGTCAACGGAGCCGCCTTCCACGTGCAGATGCTGATCCACGAGGCTCGCCTGGGTGTTCAGGCTGATAAACCCGCATCAGACTGTGTTAATGTAATCGAAGCTGCAATCGATGTGTATTTACAGTACCTGGATAATTTGCTGGAGAAATACAAGACCTACATGATCAATTCAAAGATGTTTATATTAGTATCTGACTGGAGCTATCCTTCCTCCAAAATGCATTGTCATATACAAAATACTGAAATTGAAAGCTGTGGGAGATGGAATGTTCATAATTTTAATCCTTGCCCGTATTTTTTTCCACAAGTTGTGACGGCTTTTATGGATATTGTTTGCTCAAAGTATGAACCAATCAAAGGTTTAAAGAGTTATTTTTTAAATATCAAGAACAATCTCTACTCTCGAATCCATGAACGTGGTTCATTCACTCTGCCGTCAGCTGCAGGTTAGTTGAGATATGTGGCGTTTTGATAAGGGATCGTATGCCCATATAGGTGATATGTAGATCAGATGTAGAGGTGTACTCTGGGATCCTCCAGGCCTGGGCTTGACCTTGACCTTGACCTTTGACCCTTTCTGCATGTCATTCCCTCCTCTCTCCCTTTTCATGTCTTCAGCTGTCCTGTCAATAAAGGCCTAAAAATGGCTAAAAATAATAACATAATAATAATAACATATAGTAATTTTAAGTAAAAAAAAAAAGTGTTGATAAAACTTCCATTAGTAATATTTTAACGTATTTACTCTCATATTGTAATCTACATATATATTTGATCTGTGTTTTGCTGCACAGTGATGATGTCATGATGCTCTCCTGCATGTTATATGTTTGAGACATTAAATAATATGCTACTTTGAACGTCTAGCATCTGAAATATTTTAGTTCTGTTTCCGGTTTAAAAATCTTTAAAATTACATCTGCTCCTCCTTCCCCGTTGACGACTTCTGAATCTTTGAGTAAGTAAATGTTGTTCATTATATAAGTGTAAGTGCCAAACACAATATGTCTCCTACTTCACTGTAAAGTTTTTGTGATGTTCTCTTTAACAATAAAGGATCATGTGTGTTATTGTTCCACGTGTCTGTGTAATTTAACTTAAAGTGTTGCCAATATACTATACAGCTTCTGCTGTGCATTCAATTAATTTCTTTATGGAATTTTAATTCCTTTTATTGAATTTGGGGCAACTGCACTATATATTTCTGTCTTTTTATTTTATATATTTTATTCTGTTTTCATTTTTTAAATATTTTTTAATGACTTTCTTTCAGGGTTTGAAATGTACTTTTTCGACCACCAGCCAAATGGCTACTGAATGTTAAAATGTCGTTGCATACACAACCAGAACGTTCACTTCACTGTTCACACACACACACACACACACACACACAGTTCCATTGCAGGCTATAGGAGTCCCCTGTTGGATAGGTAGACATCAGTCAGAGTTGCAGACCCCCTGTTTTATAAAAAAAAATCCATATTTTAAGTTATATTATGAAAAAGGAACTTAAAATAAAATGTTGTATGTCATTTTTGTTTCTTCAAAATGACCAGAAACACTAGTCCTCTCTTGGGCAGTGTAGAGCGATAGTCCCCTGTGTTAGTAATATAGACGTGTGTGTGTGTGTGTCAGATCTGCAGGTTCTCTGGATGCACGGAGAGAGAGGTCCAGGACTGGCTCAGTTCTACATCCCTCACAGTGTGGCGGTCGACAGCTATCAGAGGGTGTGTGTTCATGTGTGTGTTCATGTGTGTGTTCAAGTTTCATCCGCAGCTTTAGTTCATGTTCTGCTCTTACTGAAAACCTTCTGCAAATGTTTGTCTTGCAATCAAAAGATTTCCGGTCTCTCCTTCAGTCTTCAGATCTAAGGGTCAGTGTGTGTGTGTGTGTGTGTGTGTGTGTGTGTTTGTGTGTTCAGGTGTGGGTCGCAGACCGGGGGAACAAGCGTATCCAGGTGTTTAACTCAGTGACGGGCGACTGGCTCGGGTCGTGGGGAAGCTGCTTTAAAGACGACGCGCCGTACTCCGTCAGGTGACACACATCATACAATCAATAAACACATTAATGCTAATACTTACATAAATACAGTTACAGTTAATTAAAATTAACATAATTACTCCGTCAGGTACTGCAGACCGGGGCTCCGACGACAGAGTAAAATAAATAAATAAAAACATTAAAGCTAATACTTTAATAAATACATTTAAAGTTAATTAAAATAAAAATTATTAAAATAAAAAATAAAAATTAAATATAGATTAGATCAGTAATTAAATTATACAAATGTCTTTGAAATAAATAATAAATATGAAAGTTACATTAAAATAAAGAAGTATATAATGAAAAATGTGTTTAAATAATAATTATTAAAAAAATTAAATGAAAATAAAATTGTAAACAATAAAAAAATATAGAAATAATTTTAAAATAAAAAGTAAACAACAAAATGTTTAAATATATTAAAATAAACAAAAACAATAAAAAGTTAAAATCTTTTAAAAAATAATAAAACTACATAAAAAAATTTATTTACATAAATAATACATTTAACAGCACAGTACTATAGTGTGTAATAACTTAAAATATTTTTCAAATAATACTTTACAGTGTAGTATACAATTAAATCCGGTCTTTATTGATGACAATATATAATTGCGTTTTGAATTGTCGGACGACAGCATTTGGGTTTCTGTGTATTTAAAGGCTAGAAGAGCCCTCATCTGTAGATGTTCTGTGTTTATGACCCGCAGATTCACTCCTGACCAGAAGTACATAGTGGTGGCCCAGTTAAACACCAATCAGATCACTCTGCTGGAGGCTCCGCCCATCGGCATCATCGGCCAGTGTCAGGTGATCAGCACCATTGAGCTGGCTGAAGATGTGAAGCCACACCTGGTGGACCTGGACCTGAAGAGTTCTGACCTGTACGTGGCCGAGATCGGAGCCGGTCAGGCCCAGAAGTTCGTCCCGCTGAGTGTTTAGAGGTTTCGCTGATTATAGCTGACGCCTGTCAATCAAACCGTGAGCGACTTACCTGACTAATCTTTCATTTACAATCACACTACAATCTACAGAAGCTTGTTTCCAACACGGAATAACAAAATAAAAAAGGGAATTTTGAGTTTCTCGCAATTCTAACTTTTCGTAATTACGAGTTTTTCTCACAATTCTGACTTTATTCTCACAGTTTTGAGTTTCTATCTCAAAATTCAGACTTTTTCGTAATTACGACTTTTTTCGTTGTCACGAGTTTATATCTAAACTCTGACTTAATTTTTCGTAAAGTTTAGTTCACAATTCATATTTTTTTGTAGTTACGAGATTTTCTCACAATTCTGACTTTATTTCTCGCAGTTTTGAGTTTATTTCACAAAATTCTGACTTTTCATAATTACGAGTTTTACAAAACTTTATTTCTCCCAATTTTGAGTTTATATCTAAATTCTGACTTCATTTTTTGTAAATTTGAGTTCACAATTCGCACTTTTTTCTCAGAATTGCGAGGAAAAACTGAATTGTGAGATAAAATATCATGGTTACCTTTTTAGTTTTTTTATTCTGTGGCAGAAACAAGTTTATAATCAAATAAAAGTGTGAGGTCTTAATTCAAATCAGAAATATGATATGATTCCAGGTGATTCTCAACGAGGAATAAAGGGAGCAGAAAAGATGAGTGTTGATGATCTGGGAAGAATTATGCACATCTGTGGAAATCCACTTGTTTTGTATTGTTATTGTGCTTATGGTACATGTGTTTAATCCTGTTATAATGTTCATGTGATTGTATATGATAATTTAAGCTTTGTGTGTGTTTTTGTCATCTCCGCCACTCACCTGTGTTTACATGTCACTGTTCCTGACATTTTAAAGAGATCTAAGAATTGTATTCATGTCTTTAGATGGGTCATTCTACAGAAACGTCCACTTTTGGTATGGCAAGATGTCTTAAAATGTATTTCTTTTTCTAACATTTAAACTTACACCACATTATTAGATTACCCTTTGGCTTTATGAATATGCATAAATGACAACTTAATGATTTTTTATATTTTTTGTGCATTTATTTAAAGATCGCATGTACCATTTTTTTTGTCACTGGTGTTACCTTACTTCTTTGGCAATATTAAATGTTTTTATGAAATATTATTTCAAAATTTTTTCAGCACATGTAGTCAGAGTTACCAAAAAATAATAATAATGCAACAAATAAGGAGATTATGTTTTATTTATTTTAATCAGGTTTGTTAAAAGTGTGCTTGAATGAGGTTAGTTCGTTTGCGCAAACTTGTATTTGCTATAACAATGAAAATATTTGAAAACCAGTTAAAATCAAGTAATGATGCAATCCTTTAAATCTTAACTTTTGAGTGTAGCAGAATTAAATGGATGTAAAATTATTATCATGTCACATATGGCATTGTATTTAATGTGACAGGAAAAAAAGACAGTAACACCAGTGACACAATGAATCACCAATGACATGCATAAGACCAAATATCATTATTCTTCAACTATAATTAAGTAGATGAGACTAAATTGTTACATTTGGCATATAATCTAAATGAATAGCTTTGAATAAAGTTTATCTATAAATGGGAGTCACTGGTGTTACTGGTGTTACCCATAAGAAAGGTGACACCAGTGACAGTAACTCCAGTGACAATTTTCATGAAAAATTCATTTTACAAAATGGCTGCTGCAAGGAATCAAACCACATGTTGTCAATCATGGTATACTAACTAAATTAAGTAGTTTAATCCATTTGTATTCTCATTTTTTTTTACAATTACCTAACAATAAAGTAGGTCATACCAGTGACTTCAACTAAAAGCTTCATATGAAATCAAGAGATAAATGAGAATATTTCTGATAACTGAAAAGAGAGAGAGGATTTACTATGGGCTTTTCTTCATAGAAATTCAGGAAATTGGAGAAGGAAGTCAAGTGATGTCATCAGTGTGACTTTTTATTTCAAAATAAGAGATTTTTGTTTAATGGTAACACCAGTGACACAACTCCAGGGGACCACTACTTTCATTATAAATTTTATAATATTTATTCTGGATTTCGTTTTTTTATGTCATTTACATAATATATTATATAGTTATGTATACATTGTTGTATTTTAAATGGTGTAAAAACCTATTATTGACCTCAAAATAAAGCATTTTCCCTTTGTACATGAGTGTGGGGACGAGCACTTCTGTGGTGCTTGGAATTCTAAATAATTAATAAAAAATAAAATATTGCCACTTGATGGCTCAAGAAGGTGTAATTGTTCAAATAACATATTGTTTTATTTTAAAATGTAAAGAAATTGTAATTCTAAAGTGTTTTTTTAAGTGTAATATTTCTGTAAAGGCTAGGGACAGAAAAATGGACATTTCCGTAGAATGACCCAGATGATGATATTTTGATACTTCTTGAACTTGTGGTGAAGGTTGTGATTTAGTTCTCAGGTTAGAGATGTGATTGTCCTGTAATTGAAATCTGAAACAAATGAAAAGGTTCTGTTTAAATTCAATACATTGAGATGGGAGTATAATTTGTGCTGATGTGTAATCATATTTGCATCAAACCGTATGGGTATTTAGTGTAAATAAAGATATTTGTTTTTGTTACTAGGAATTGTTCAGTTTTTATGTGTTTTATTGGCACTCACATCGCCAAAAACTAAACGATACTACATATCTACCTATAAATATTATATATCAAAATACAACAAAACAATAACGCGCGCTAGTGCACATGAACGCGCGTCTCTCCAGCGCACAAAAGAATGTCAACAATGGCGGCGCGCATCTTCTGATTGCTGCCCAACATAGTGCCTGTTCGCCTGCAAATGTGTATTATGTGGTGACTGACTTTTAATAAAATTCGCGAGACAAATGTATTGGCAATTCGCATTATGTACAGACCGCTTTCGGTTGTTTAGTTTAGCTGTATTTGTTGTATTTTCTTGCGGTTGTTTGGGCTTTCCCGCGGGCACCCCAGTGTTTTGGCGTCGGATAAACATGGCGGAGCTGAAGGACTGTGCAGAACTGAAGGTAAGTGCAGATATAAACACACGCCTGACATTAGAAATGACACACTGGTGTGTGTGCTGATGTTCAGCTGTGATTTGACACACACACTCGATTGAGCTGTGCAAGCAACGGGTCACTGCTGTGTTTATGTGTGTGATGAGAGAAACTCCAGAGAGGCTAACGGCTAAAGCTAACTCTGCACACACATCACACTGACAATGACAGAAAACACTATCTCAGAACCGTTAGTGTTTATTAAACATCTCTGTTTTATGATAAACATGTACATTATTCTGCTTTCTGCTGAAAACCCCCGGATTGACGTTAATTTATCCAACTGAGCGTTTATCTGCGATTATATTATTGGTTCGATTCCATCTTGTCAGAACAACTGATCTCAGATAAGATGATATTCAACTCTCATTTATGACAGATCAGAATAAACACAATGATATCAGCTGATTTGTTTAATTTAAGCTGTCAGAATGATCTGACGCGAATCAAAACACTTGAAACGGACTGATATTTTCTTATTGAGTGGGCGGGGCGAGCGCCGAACTGGCTTTGATGTGAGAATATGGGCGGGGCATACGTTGATATTCACGCGTGACGTCAAATACGTGTTGGGTTTTTGTGTCTTTTATAGTAGTTTTCATGTCTGAGGTGTTTTGAAAATTACGGTGTTTATTTATTTCAAAATATCAAGAAATTGTGTTTTCATGATCTGACCCATTAAGATATTTATTGTCATCTGTACTTTAGTACAATGAAATTATTATTTTGTCCCATTATCCATTCCTCTTGAGAAAGACAGGGTAGAAGGGCATAAGAAACTAAAAAATATAAAAGAATACACAAATTATTAAAAATAATAAAATTAGCAATAACAATAATACACATTACAGTAAGATACAATACACAATAGAGTCAATACAGAGTATGAATAAGAACAATAAAAATAAGAAACAGAATCAGAGTTGGGATGTATTGCTGGTAATGACAGTCATGTTGTGCTCATATCTGTGATGATGATGATGATGATGATGATTATTTCTGAAGGATATGATGAAGATCCTCTGCTCTTAGAGACCCACAGAGAGTTTGCAGTGTGTGTGAGGTGAGTGAGTTAAACAGAACAGATCCAGCAGTGTGTGTTGTTCTCTTGTCATAAATCCCTTTCATTTTTTTCCCAAATTCTGTTTTATTTTCACATCATGTTGAATATATCACAAATTCCTCTTTTGTTTTTTCTATTTAAATATTTCTGATCTCTGATTTAATGCTTAAATTAAATGTTTAAAATCAAAAAGCATGTCTAATTAATTGAAATCATTACATTTTTACAGTTTAACAACAATTTATTGAAGTTTTAGGGCCCAATGAAATATGTATAATTTTTTTCTCAAATTCTATTTTAGTTTTCCCAAATTCCTTGTTTCCTGTTTTAATTTTTCTAGTTTTAATTAAATGTTAATAGTCATGTCTAATCAATTGAATTAATTCAAACTTCAACAACATAATTTATTACTATTTTTCTTTTTTTCTTTTTTACAATATTATGGCCCTATGAAATCTTCTTTTCCCCCAGAAATTCTGTTACATTTTTCTGGATATATGATTTAATACCAATTTATAATACAAAACTGTATTAATCAATTTATTTAATCTTTTAAAATGAAATCAAATAAAAATAAAACAATTCCTTTTATTTTCTGCAAACACAATGCTGCACAACAGGTTTATTGTCAAATTAAAAGATCGAAGAAGAATTATGATTATTCCTTTGTTTTAATAACTTTATTACTATTATTACTTTGCTACTGTACAATAGTAACATTACGAGCGTCTGTGTCTCAGCAGTGTGTAACATTCACACACACTCGTGCATATCACCACTCGTTTGAGTGTGAAGCACTACGACGGATTTATTCAGCCAACATTTGGCAAGTTCTGTGGTGTTATACGCCGTGTGTGTGTGTGTGTGTGTGTGTGTGTGTGTGCAGTGGATGATTCAGCAGGAGAAGCCGTTGGCGGGCAGCATGCCAGTGGTTTGGCCCACGCTGCTCGACCTCAGCAGAGATGAGTGCAAACGGATCCTGCGCAAACTGGGTGAGTCTCGCACTGAACGCTGGGGTGTGTGTGTGTGTGTGTGGCGTCTCACGTCTCGTGTGTTTCAGAGCTGGAGGCGTACGCCGGGGTGATCAGCGCTCTGCGAGCTCAAGGAGATCTCACGAAAGAAAAGAAGGAGCTGCTGGGAGAACTGACTCGAGTGCTGAGGTCATTCACAACACACACACACACACACACACACACACACACACACACACACACACTCGCCTTACAGTCACTTTAAAAGCAGAAGCAAGCCACTTCCTGTGAACGTGCGATGCATTAGGTCTAATAACTAGAAGAATAACAACGTGCTAGTCAACGAATGCTGGTCTTATCCAATCATTACTCACTTAATAATGTTGGGTTAACTTAAAAATAACCCAACTATGGGGTGGTACAGCACCTTCCCAACTGTGGGTTATTTAACCCAATGCATTGGGTTAAAAGTAGCCCAACAGTTAAGTTAACTATTTATTTTTGTTTATGACATTATTTTAATAAATAAAATACACTTTGTTTTCAAATACAGATTATTTGTATAAAACAATAAATATGTCTCAACAAATATATTTTTATATTACAACCTAAATATTGAAGAGTCTAGAATTTTATGTAAATATACATAATTGTTTACCCAACAGCAGGGTTATTACTAGAAATCACCCAACGATTTTAAAAATGACACAACATTTTTGGAAAATAACCCAACAATAGTGACCCAATATGTGTAACCCAACGGTTGGGTTAAAAAAAGAACCCAATGTTTTTTACTGTGTAAGTTTGCTTAAACCCCGCCTCCAAGCTCGCCTTCAGATTTGCCTCCATTTTTGAGTGCAACGCCCACTTTTCTACATCCAATCAACAACCAGCATATAAAACTAAGCCCCGCCCTACAGGTTTTTTTTTTCTTCCAATAATCCATTTCACTCCCATTTATGTCACAATACTTCTCGTTTCATCACGAATTTATTGTGTCTAATATCTTAATGTCTTCTAGTCACATTAATCAGTTTAGACCTGAACGATATGTATGCAAAATTAGTTTTGCTCTGACTGAGGATGATGAAGGGTTAGATGTGTGTGTGTGTGTGTGTGTGTGTGTGTGTCAGTATCTCAACAGAGCGGCATCGAGCCGAGGTGCGCAGAGCCGTCAACGATGAGCGCCTGAACACCATCGCGTATCAGTGAGTCTCTGCAGTTCTCATCTCTCGTGTCTCCTGTCTCTGATGCAACGAAGCAAATCTTATTTGTACTTTGGAATTATATTCTTAATCACTTGAGCATCACTTTAAAGCTTCAAGAGATGTTACTGAAGTTAGATCATTTAAGATAATCATAATAAATATTAGTAAAGCAAAATACCCTGTTTAAATATGTTAGCTATTAGGGTTGGGCGATGTCTACCAATTTGGTATCAGACGATGTCTACAGTGAAACATCGCGATGGACGATGATATCGGGAGGGAGGAGGGGGGGGGGGGTAACATTCTCATTTTCCACTAGATATTTTCCTCTATATCTCATCAGCAATTTCGATTTCAGCAGAATCTGCAGCGGCTGAGCACTAAGCAGCGAATGTACAGTGACGTGACATCACTGCCAGATTCAAACTGTGCTTTCGCGCTATGGCTGGCGCTGAGCTAAAGACGGACGCGCTCAGTGCTTGTCATAGTCTATATCACAACTGTTCAGTGTTTTTAACCACATAATGTTTATTTTAGGTTTCAGACATTTAAATACATATAATTTATAGCAAAACAATACATTTATAGTTTGTAAAATACACAATGGTGTCTATGGAAGCAGCAATAACAAACCATTCAAATATATTTGCCGACGGTTTTTATTCATATCAGACACACAGTGTAAATAACTATAAAGTCAACTCTATTTTTCTCCCAGTTCACCGGCCACTTTCATGCATTTCGGGAGAAACTGATGAATTCACGCGCTGTAATAAATCCAACAGACAGGAATCTCTGAACTGCGGCCCAAACAAACATGACGGCGCCCATCTCACGTTACAGATCAAGATCATTTATAAAAGGGTTTTTAAACAACAAAACAAACTCACTTACACATATTTGAGAATCGGAATAGAAGATAGTTGATGACATGGTAAGCAAGTTTGTTAATATTTATAAATAAAAGTGCTTCATCTTTCATACAGCGCTATTTTGGCTGTGGTGAATCACGTACCAAGCATGAAGCGTCACCATGGAAACGTGGGGGGGATCGCGATGCCGGCTAAACATCGTGATGTCTGTCAGCCATCGTCCATCGGCCCAACCCTATTAGCTATATAGTTTGTTTAAACTGCATATGAAAAGCATAAATGATAATGATTGTGACCGATAAAACACTTCCACATACAATCATGAATTTCACATTATGATTGGAGTCTTGAGCTTGCTTTAACGTGACTATTTTTAAAGGTGCGTTGTGTAATATTTAGGAGGATCTGTTTACAGAAATGCAATATCATATTCATAACTATGATTTCAGTGGTGTATAACCTAACCTTACATAATCAACTGTTATGTTTTTATTATCTTATAATGAGCCGTTTCTCTCTACACACACCGTGGGTCTCCTTACATCGACATGTTTCTACGGTGGCCCTGACAAACATGTTTCGTCACTATGTTGTTCTTCGTGTAAAGAAGCTGAATAAAACACGAATAAAACACTGACACGATGAACAAGTTACAATAATAACCTAACTGGCTACTCTCTGCCGTCTCAGACGACGACATCACTTCCTATCGAACACCGTAACTTCTGTTGGGTGCAATTCACAACCTCACCACTAGATGCCGCTAAAACTTACACACTGCACCTTTAACTGTTAACACGTTCAAATTGGATTGTATTGTTAAGCGTTTCCTCCCTGAGCCCGAGTGTTTTGTACTGTTTGAGTGATGTTGGTGTGTGTGTGTGTGTGTGTGTGTGTGCAGCATGTCGGGGCCGAACAGCTCGTCTGAGTGGTCGATCGAGGGCCGTCGACTGGTTCCTCTGATGCCCAGACTGGTTCCTCAGACGGCCTTCACCGTCACGGCTAACGCAGTGGCTAACGCTACAGCGCACCAGAACGCCTCGCTAATGCTGCCCGCAGAAACCGCCAACAAAGAAGGTGAAGCGCCTGACGCTCTTAATTTACTACGCTTAGATTTCAAAGGGCCCTGTTGCTGTAAAATTATTTGAAATGCATTTTGATTACTAACATTGAATTTAAATATTAGAACTGAATTTTGGGGGGAAATGGGAATTTGGGGAAAATACAACAGAATTTTGAAAAACTAAAATTCATCTGGAATTTGGAAAAAAGCAAAAGGGAATTTGGTGAAAAATACAACAGAATTTGAAAAAAAACACAATTAAAATGGAATTTGGGAAAAAGTAAACAGGAATTTGGGGAAAATTACAACTGATTTTGGGAAAACTAAAATTATAAATGGAATTTAGGAAAAAGTAAAAGGGAATTTGGGGAAAATTACAACTGAATTTGGGGAAACTAACATTAAAAAAGGAATTTGGGGGAAAATACAACTGAATTTGGAAAAACTAAAATTAAAATGGAATTTTGGAAAAAGTAAACAGGAATTTGGGGAAAATTACAACTGAATTTGGGAAAACTACAATTAAAATGAAATTTCGGGAAAAGTAAAAGGGAATTTGGGGAAAATTACAACTCAATTTGGGGAAATTAAAATTAAAAAGGAATTTGGGGAAAAATACAAATGAATTTGGAAAAACTAAAATTCAAATGGATTTTGGGGGAAAGTAAAAGGGAATTTGTGGGAAAATACAACTGAATTTGGGAAACTAAAATTAAAAGGGAATTTTCAAAAAAGTCAAAGGGAATTTGGGGGAAAATACAACAACATTTTGGAAAAACTGATCAGAATGGAATTTGGGGAAAAGTAAAAGGGAATTTGGGACAAATCCGACAGAATTTTGTCTGTAGAACCTCAGTCTACAGAAGAGCACACATGAGCGCAGCGTAATGCCAGAAGTGTTTGTGTTGCAGTGGTTGTGTGTTACTCGTACACCAGCACGAGCTCCACTCCTCCCAGTGCATCGACTCCCAGTAGCAGTGCAGCCGCCACTGTTAAATCCCCTCGACCCGCCAGTCCCGCATCCAACGTGGTGGTGCTGCCCAGCGGGAGTACAGTCTACGTCAAGAGTACGACACACACACTCTCTGTCTCGCACACACACACACACACTCTCTGTCTCGCACACACGCACACTCTCTGTCTCGCACACACACACACTCTCTCTGTCTCGCACACACACACACACTCTCTCTGTCTCGCACACACACACACACTCTCTCTCTCTGTCTCGCACACACACACACACTCTCTCTCTCTGTCTCGCACACACACACACTCTCTCTCTCTGTCTCACACACACACACACTCTCTCTGTCTCACACACACACACACACTCTCTCTGTCTCCCACACACACACACACTCTCTCTCTCTGTCTCGCACACACACACACTCTCTCTGTCTCGCACACACACACACACTCTCTCTCTCTGTCTCGCACACACACACTCTCTCTCTGTCTCACACACTCACTCTCTGTCTCGCACACACACACACTCTCTCTGTCTCTCACACACACACACACACACTCTCTCTCTCTGTCTCGCACACACACTCTCTCTGTCTCACACACACACACTCACTCTCTGTCACGCACACACACATACTCTCTCTGTCTCGCACACACACACACTCTCTCTGTCTCTCACACACACACTCTCTCTGTCTCACACACTCACTCTCTGTCTCGCACACACACACACACACACTCTCTCTCTCTGTCTCGCACACACACTCTCTCTGTCTCGCACACACACACTCTCTCTGTCTCACACA
>JAVALU010001750.1:10000-37500 GCA_030770095.1 Gila robusta | reverse complement strand
TATAAACGCTATTTTCATATGGTGTATACCGCCCAGCCCTAGTGTGTGTGTGTTGGTTTTTCACATATATGTGTGTGTGTGTTCAGGCGGGTCCTCCACTGCACTGAAGATGTCCTCCACGCGTCTGCCGTCACCGAAGGCTCTGATTGGCTCCTCGTCTCAGATCCTGCAGATCCCCAAGGCCCAGCAGACGGTGCAGTGTGTGTCTCCCAAAGCCCTGCAGGCGCTCGCGTCCCCTCAGGCCTCGGGCCCCGGGGCCAAACCCACCATTCAGATCAAGCAGGAGTCCGGTGAGCTCCACCAAACTAACCCTGTTACTGACATCATCAAACCGCACCGGTCCTCACACACACTGAGTCCTCACACACACTGAGTCCGGAATTATCCTGTGCGTTTTTCCTATTCGTCATTCGGTGGCTCTGGATGGCCAAAACTCCTCTCGAAACGCCTGATACGGATGCAGAAAACGCAGAAAATCAAACCCTATCCGAATTGTTTTATGACGGAGGGAGTGTGTAGACGTGATTGACAGAACGTGAGGTCAGTGCGAGGACCTTAACTAACTGTGACTGAATTAAATGCGTGTTTCAGAGTGAATCGCAGCGCTGTGTTCATTCACACACGAGCAGCTCGTGATCCACAGTCACACGAACATACTTATAATGAGAGGCTGAAAAGCCTGGAGAAATTATTTTATTAAGTATTATTATTGTAATACAGTACAGTTGTACTTTTAAATCAAATGTTTGTTTTATTTTTCTTAAAAGCTCTTTTTATTTATTTTTTTATTCTTTTTTTATGCTGTGGCGCCTTTTTCGCTCTTTTTCTCCTTTGTCGCTTTTGGCTCGGCTTGCTTAGTTGGGGACATTAAATTTAACATTTAATTTAATATTCTACAATATTATTGATCTCCTGCATTGACAGCATTATATGAGAACTGAACTGAGCTGAACGATGACATCACGGTTTTCTCCAGAGCTATATATATATATATATATGTAAATGAACTAAATTAATACTTTTTTTACAACAGAAATGAATCATCACTGAACTGACTTAAGCTGGACTGTGACACTATTTTCTTCTGGAAACAAACTGTGTATTATTTTCCTGTTATCTCTGTAAAGCTGCTTTTAAACACTCTGTGTTGTAAAAGCGATGTATAAATAAAGTTGACTTGACTTGTGGTTTGTGTGTGTGTGTGTGTGTGCGCATGCGTGTGTGTGTGTGCGCATGCATGTGTGTGCGTGTTTGCGTGTGTGTGTGTGTGTGTGTGTGTGTGTGTGCAGGTGTGAAGATCATCACGCAGCAGATGCAGCCCAGTAAGATCTTGCCCAAGCCCTCGGGTGCCGCCCTGCCCAGCAGTAGCTCCGCCCCCATCATGGTGGTCAGCAGCAACGGGGCCATCATGACCACCAAACTGGTGTCCAACCCCACAGGTACAATAAAATATAATAAAAATAACAAAAAAAATCATAAAATCATAGGCCTATATAAATCAATAGGCATATATAAAAGAAATGCATATATAAAGTGCATCTATCCATCATAAAAGTTTGCATGTAAATGGATTTAGGCCTATATATGTTTTTTTTTATGCAAGTCAATAAAAAAAATACTTTTTTAAAGGGTTGCTTTTAAAAAGTGTGAAATCCACTGTTTTGCAGGCACTCAGGCCACATACACTCGTCCGTCGGTCAGCCCTGCTCTCGGCACTCGAGTCTCGTCCCCCGCCGGAGCCACGTACGTCAAGACCACCAGCGGCAGCATCATCACCGTCGTGCCCAAGTCCCTCGCCACGCTGGGCGGCAAGATCATCACCAGCAACATGGTGTCCGGTGAGATCAACACACACATCAACACACACATCAACACACAGATCATCACCAGCAACATGGTGTCCGGTGAGATCAACACACACATCAACACACACATCAACACACAGATCATCACCAGCAACATGGTGTCCGGTGAGATCAACACACACATCAACACACACATCAACACACAGATCATCACCAGCAACATGGTGTCCGGTGAGATCAACACACACATCAACACACACATCAACACACAGATCATCACCAGCAACATGGTGTCCGGTGACATCAACACACACATCAAGACACACATCAAGGCACACATCAAGACACACATCAAGACACACATCAAGACACACATCAAGACACACATCAAGACACACATCAACACACACATCAACACACAGATCATCACCAGCAACATGGTGTCCGGTGACATCAACACACACATCAACACACACATCAACACACAGATCATCACCAGCAACATGGTGTCCGGTGAGATCAACACACACATCAACACACATATGTGTGTGTGCATACACTGGCTCTTTGCTACAGTGCCGGTAGTGCATCTTTATGTTTGAGATCTTGTTCATCAGATTAACAGAAGTTACACACAGGTGTATAGTGGACAAAAATGTCCGTCATAAGTTAATGTGAAGCACAGACTCAAGTTTGGTCTCATTTTAAAGAAGATCCATGGCATAATATTGTTGAAGTAAAAAAAGTTTAAAAAGTGAAACCAAAATCGGCCGATATATGTTCATTTTTAATGTTGGCGTTATCGGCTCAATAAGAAAATTTGTCCAATATATTAAAGCCGATAAATAATGTATTATTTCCTTCAGCTGAGACTCTTCAGATGCGACTGTTCAACATGATGGTTTGAATTGCTTGAAATATGATTGAAATCACTTCAAAAAAGGAAAATACAGTTCAGGTCAACATGTGCAGCGCAAGTCTGTCATATCAGCTACATAACATTATAATGAGAACATTATTATAATTGTGTGTTTGGGACGTGGTTTATGATGAGACTTGTTTTTGTAATCAGGCTCTCAAAAATGTTATAAAAATTTGGATTCAGATTTATCGGCCGATATATTGGTTATCAACTTTCAAATATAAATAATTATCTGTTATCGTATTGGCCAAAGTTTTTATATCGGTGCATCTCTAATAATATGCAGGAGCAGAAAACGTGAATAAAGCGAGTATTTGCTTTATAGGGCAAACCTGAGAAAATGGGAACATCTGGTTATTTTTTTACAAATGTAAATTTTGAAGCCTTGCCGACAGAATGAAAGCATCTTAACAAAGATTGCATAATTTATAGCTAAATGGCTCTGTGACTAAAACTTGCAGTTTCAATGGGGACATTTTTGTCCAAAACGTCCTGAATTAAACTATTTTGTGTTATTATTGTAAAATAATTTATTAAAGAAAATGGGGGTGAAATTGTAAGATTACAATAAAAATACACACCTGTGCCAAAATGCATGCAGTTGGCAATAACACAGGCAAAATTATCATAAAAACTAAACTGAAAAAGACAAATTCCATAAGGTCACACAAGGGTTAATTAACTAATTTCATTGTACATTCGCACTAAGCCATAAATCCAAGACGATGTCAGAATATATCACGCAACTCTAGTGCCGTGTGTCGTTAGCAGGAACCACCACTAAGATCACCACCATCCCCATGACGTCGAAGCCCAACGTGATCGTGGTGCAGAAGACCTCGGGCAAAGGAACCACCATCCAGGGTCTCCCGGGGAAGAACGTGGTCACGACGCTGCTGAACGCTGGGGTGAGGTCACATGACCGTCACATGACGCATGCGGGCGGTGATGCGGCGCTGACGAGGGTGTGTGTGTGTTTCAGGGAGAGAAGAGCCTGCAGGCGATGCCCGGATCCAAGCCCGCCATCATCACGGCATCGAGACCCATCACGAAGATGATCGTGACGCAGCCCAAGAGCCTCAGCGCTGGAGTCCAGCCCTCCGCCACCAAGATCATCCCAACCAAGATCGTCTACGGACAGCAGGGCAAAACACAGGTCAGGGTCTGCGCTCAATGTGTGCTGAGATAGAGGCGGGGCTCATTTGCATATTCATAGAGCTGCGAATACTAAATGAGGCAAGGGTGTCGAGTTACATTCAAGCTGTTATATGGCATCAAGTATAAAAAAAATGTCATTTTGGTGATCAAAGATGAGTTTTAAGGGAGATGTCGATCAGGAGACGCCCCAGGTTAACTCAGGTCAGGCGTGTAGGGGAATTTCTACCATGAGGTAAAGTCACATGACTTTCCTATCCGCTCTGATGCGTTCGAGCGCGTCTCCTACACGTGTGTGTGCGCGAGTTAAAAGTGTTCAGCTGGAAACGAGCGCTCTTGGTGTGAGTGTGGCATTACCTCTGGCTGTCCGATCTCCAGCAGGGCGGTGGCGTATCCATAAACCAGCACAGATTTATCCAGCTCCGTCAAACCCAGTGCCTGTCCGAAACACAAACATCAGTACAGTGAACACTAGTGAACGAGGGTCCAAAACATGCAGTTTGTGTCAGAGACAACATTTAAACACAACGAGTGTCATTGTAGAGTCAAACACGCGAGGTGATTCTCCAGCTGTGTTTCCATACACCTATTTTAATGTGAATTTTGGGATATTGCATAAAAAACATTAGATAAAGCACCAAGATGTGCATAAATTCCACAAAAAACGGCCAAAGAGTCTCGATCGCCCCCCAGTGGCTGGTCCCAGTATAGCTCATAAACCATGAAGTCTAATGGGACGTGATGGAAACTAAATCAAATTACACTTCAAATACATTTTTTTCAAAGATGTTTTCTGTCATTTTAGGTAGTTTTTATCACGCTGATGTAAGTTTAAGTGTTCGTTTTTTGAAATAAGTTTGATCTTCATTATTTGATGCTATAAAAACGGGAATGTGACGTCATGATTGACAGCTGTGATTGACAGCTCCTCTAAACGAAGTCACTGAGACAGTTGGGGATTTTCATGAGGAGATTGGAGCTTCAACTTTAATTTCTACATGTCCATAACTGTTTATTTATGGACCGAAAATATATGGTTTATATGTGAACCGAAAAACTGGATGGAGTTTTTCGGTTCCTTGCCACTGTTGCCTTTGGCTTGCTCAGTTGGGGATATTCAAATTAATTAACCAATCATACCACTGATCAGCTCTACCAAACTTGGATGTCTTTTTTCCAGTAATAAACAAACATTGTTAAGTTGTTTTGATTGATACTGTGAAGCAGCTTTGATACAATCTGTATTGTGAAAAGCGCTATATAAATATATTTGACTTGACTTATTTCACACAGTAAACTTTGTAGTAACCGTTTCTGCAAGAGTGATGGCGGGACCTTGATAACGTGACTCCACACACACACACACACACACACACACACACACACACACACACACACTACTGCGCAGAATCAGGACCCAAATCTGTACAAGATGACAGCGTCATATTCGGACTTTATTCAGACATATTCACTTTTCACCAGTGGAAGCGAGTGAAGGGGCGTCGTCCATCTTTCTTTACAGTCGATGGTGCATTCCCTCTATTGATGGATCTATAAGCTTCACATGTTATATACGGTGTGTGTGTGTGTGTGTGTGTGTGTGTGCACAGGTCCTGATCAAGCCCAAGCCCATGGCGTTCCAGGCGGTGGTGAGTGAACAGGCCCGTCAGCTGGTCAGCGAGACGCTTCAGCAAGTCTCTCGCAGCGCTGACCCCGCCGGATCCGCTCCAGACACGCTCAGAGACGACTCCTCCTCGCTCCCCGAGGCCGACACTCACGGTAGGGATCAGATCAGGACCAAAATCACAATTGACGATTATTCCCTTGAAATTGTAATTGAGATTATTAACTACAATTATCACAATTTACATTGAATGATGTTTTGAATGGCTTATACCAGTCAACTCGTTCGGCCCACATTTCCCCACATCATCAAGCCACGACACACTTTTTTAGGAATTTTTTATATATATATATATATATATATATATATACTGCCGTTCAAAAGTTTGGGGTCTGTAAGATTTTTAATGTTTTTAAAAGAAGTCTCTTCCGCTCACCAAGGCTGCATTTATTTGATTAAAAATACAAACCCAGTAATATTGTGAAATATTATGACAATGTAAATCATCTGTTTTCTATGTGAATATATAGTAAAGTGTAATTTATTCCTGTGATCAAAGCTGAATTTTCAGCATCATTACTCCAGTCTTCAGTGTCACATGATCCTTCAGAAATCAGTATAATATGATGATCTGATGCTCAAGAAACATATCAATGTTGAAAACAGTTGTGTACCATTTTTTTTAGGATTCTTTTATTGCCGGAGTTTCTGAAGCTTGTGTAAAGACTCCGCCCTCTTCTGAACGGAGGCGGAGCTACAGCTCATTTGCATTTAAAGGGACACACAAAAACGGCACGTTTTTGCTGAAACCCAAAACAGGGCGAATTTTACAAGCTATAATAAATTTAAATATCTATAAAAATATCTATATTTTGAGCTGAAATGTTATTCAATTCTGGGAACACCAGAGATTTAAATGACATCTTGTGAAAAGGAGCATAATATGCACATCTAAAGTTTAATATCCGGTGTACAGAACTAAGCCCCGCCCTACATTTTCTGCCATTTCACTCGAATTAACGTCACAACTAGTACTTTTTTTTATTTTTATTTAATTTATTTTTTTAATTGTCATGTTTGTAATTGTTGCTGTCCCCTTATTTATAATTTATTTTATTACCATTGTTATTTACTGTTATTTTTTATTTTAATATTGTTATTGTTGCTGCTACTTGATGTAAGGTGACCTTGAGTGATTTAAAAGGCGCCTTAAAGGTTCTCTAAGCGATCCTGGGTGACGTCACTTCTTGTTGACGTTCAAACTATTGTCAAACAAAACGGAGGCTAGCTAGACCCTCCCTCCTCCTCATCCGCGCACTAACCCCCCAAACCCTTCTTGTCGGTTATTGGCTGGAACAGTTTATGTTTCGTGGTGCGGGTAAGCCCAGTTTGTTTTTGTTGCTGTTTGTGGAGCCTGAGGTGTCTGCAGAGACCGCGTTTTTTTACAGTGTGTTCAGGGGACAGGCAGCTAGCGGATAGTGAGGAGATGTTTGCTGTATGTGACAAAAAATGTTTTGGCCTAAAAAACGCGTGACATCGCTTAGAGCACCTTTAAATGAAATGCATTATTATTATTATAAGACAGAAGAAATGATCTCTCGCGAGTGCAGAGTAAGAACGCTCCCTCTGTGCGCAGACGCTCAGCCGGTGGTGCACGTGATCGCCTCCAGGGGGCAGGACTGGGCCGAGCAGGAGCTCTCAGTGGAAGCCAGTCCCACCATCATTTACCAGGACGTTACAGGAGAGTCTCAGTCGGCAACGTCCACCATTAAAGCCCTTCTGGAGCTGCAGCAGACCAGCGGTGTGTGTGTGTGAAACTACACAATTAGATAATACCAGTTTAGCTCAACCGATTACCAAGCAATGCTTCATGTTGTTCAGTCTGTGGTGTAAAAAGGTGCATTAGCAATTAAAGAAAAACATGATCAGCTCAAAGTGTCTGGATCATTTTTGGTCCCAAATTTGTATACATTACTGGTAGTCACTGTATGAAGAATTTTTGGGTGTAATATGTTTGCTATTCTCACTTACATAAATGACCTATAGAGTCCTGTACACACTAGTAAAAAAAAATCAAAAATGAAATCTTGTGTCTGAATAAATGTGTGTGTGTGTGATGTGACAGTGAAGGAGAAGAGCGACGCTAGGCCTCGACAGCACACGATCGACCTGAGTCAGATGGCAGTGCCGATCCCAGTGTCCTCGGAGCGGAGACAGTCACCGGAGCCGTCGGGTCAGAACACCGGAGACTCGGACACCATCCCTGAGTACATCCCTATCGGTACATCAACACTGACCACCCACTCCGCTCAGAGTCGTTTAATGCCCACATCTCAACTCTGGGTCCTTCTTAAATTCAGTTTGATCAAATTTAAGGTCATAAACAGCCTTAATATATTTAAAGTCCCCCTATAGTCAATCATTTTATCCCTTAAAACTCACCAAAATTACATATTTAAAAGTTTTTTCCTTACCAAAATAATTTCTTCTTGCCTTAAAATATCTTGAATGTAACTCGACACCCTTGCCTCATCGACATGTGTCGATCGATATTTGTATTATGTATCGTATACTTAATTTGTATTTTGTATCGTATACTTCATTAGTATTATGTATACGTATTGTAGTTTTGCCGTTCAATGAAGCAAAACAATCTGAAATGCATGATATATTTTATTATGTTCTATATGGACATTTTATTTTTGCAAAAAGTCTTTAAAAGTCTTAATTAGATTTGAAAGACTTGTTTCTCTGCAGTTTCAGGTAAAGTGTGTAAAGCTGTGGTGGGAGGAGACGTCACTGCGTCCAGCAGCCAGAACCAGAGCCAGAACCAGAGCCAGAACCAGAGCCAGAACCAGAGCCAGAACCAGAACCAGTCGACTTCAGCCAAGAGCATCACCACTGTAGCGCCTGGAGCCGTCGCACAACAGGTCACAACCGCAGACACACAACCCTGAGTCCACATGTGCTTGTGTCACTGCATCACATTTACACTGCGACTACAACTGCATTTGACGTCTTAATGCATCGAACCCACGACCTTCACGTTGCAAGCTGCTGTTAAAGCTGAAAAAGTAGTGTTATTATATTCTTCATGCTATATATATATATGTGAAATTGCATTCAAATAAGAAACTAATTGGAAAAATATATATGCATTTGCTGAAGCTGGTTAGAGCAGCATCAGTTCCGGATCTCGTTGTTCCCTCTGGTGGGAATTTGTTTTTGTTAGAATATTTTTCCTCATCAGAATGGTACGGAACTTGGTAAAGGTTTTGGCACTTAGTATGAGAACACACAAAAATCATGGTCATGATTGGAACAGGTTAAACGCTCCTGAAAACAATAGTCGCACTTGTGCTCCTCGCGGTCAGAAACGACGCATTGGAAATGAATGAGACGGATTTCCTCTAGTGGAAGCGTCTGGAACTGCAGCATAATTTACTGAGATATCAGGCTCAACTTGTTTAGATTTATGGCTTTGATTTTCTCACAGTTTTAGAGTAAAACATGTTTTTGAAAATATATATTTCATATAAAAAATAAAAATAGTATTTTTGCAAATTTTTCATAACAATAAATGTAAAATTCTGTAACTTTTTTTTAGTTCTCTTTTTAAAACTTTTTTCACTTCAGCAATAATCTGCCAAGTGTCGTCTATGAAAATGAGATCAAACTTAAGTCTCTAAAGAATTCAAGATTTACGACAGTTTAAGATGGAAATTACATTTTCAGGTCTATGTTCAAAAAGTGCATAAATGGATCATAAATACAGCGTAAATATAATTTAGTACCATAAAATCCCCATAAAATAGAAAATATTAACTAAAAAAACATTATCAAAATAAAATATAGTACATTAATTTCATTTAAATAAAATAATTAAATTCGGTCATTTTTGACTGACACAATAAACGCGTCGTTGTGTATTATGAATATTGTCGGCTCATTGATGCTTGCTTTTGTTTCTCTTCTGTAAGTCGCTTTGGATAAAAGCATCTGCTAAATGCATGGATGTAAATAATGTAGCCTGTTTTTATGCAGCATTGCGTCTTTACGCTGACTTTTGAACAGGCATTGCGCGGCCAGCTCTCGTCAGCGGCAGCTGTCTAACATCGCCACTAGTTTTACTGTGATTAATTTCAATATCAAACGTGAAGGGCTGCGATTAATGAAAGCGGTATCCCTAAAAGCACAGCGTCAGCGCCCACAGCAGCTAAATCAGTGCTTTCTAAATTCTGCAAGATATTTAAAGTTTATAAAAAAGCACATTAAGCCACAAAAGAGACGCTGTTTGCTGTTGACGGTCAGATACACACAAAAACATGATGATGATGTGTATCCGCTTAAACACAGAGCATAAACACACGTGTATCAGTATATTTGATCTGTGCATTAGCTCTTAAAATGATCGCAGAAATGTGTATAGAACTAAATGTTTTGTAGTTGTATGGGCCGTTCACTGCTTATCAGGTGGATCCAATGTTAATTTGTGTAATAAACATTTAAAAAGACTAATCGTGATTATGATTCTTGCTATAATCGAGTTTTTGTGTGCGTGTGTGTGTGTGTGTCCTTGTGTGTGCGCGTGTGTGTCCTTGTGTGTGCGCGTGTGTGCCCCTGTGTGCGCGTGCATGCGTGCGCTTGCGTGTGTGTCCTTGTGTGTGCGCGTGTGCATGCGTGCGTGCATGCGTGCGTGTGCATGTATGTGTGCCCCCGCGTCTGTGTGTGTGCGCGCGCGTGTGTGTGCGCCTCCGTGTGCGCGCGTGTGTGTGTGTGTGTGTGTGTGTGTGTGCGTGCAGGTGGAGGGGAAGCCGCTGCCGGAGCCGATGCTGGTGGACGAGGGCGAGTTCGAGGGAGACACGTTGGACCCTCAGACGGGTCTGTTCTACCGCTCGTCCCAGCAGCCCCTCAGCAAGCCTGTGATTGGCCCGTCGGAGACGAAGAGGCCGGAGCCTGTGTCAGCGAGAGCTGTGGTGCAGAGAGCGCCCTCTGCTGGCCTTCCACCGGCGTCCATCACTCCACACACACCTCAGCTGCCCCGACTGCAGCAGGCGCCCACCTCACACAACCGGCCCAACACACACACACAGCTGTCTCAGCCGCCCCCCCTGCAGGCGCATCACCCAGTGGGCTCCGGCAAGAGCAGCGCGCAGGTGTGTGTGACAGACTGAACCCTGTCAGATCACAGATTTAATTCATGGAAAAAACTGAGATCATATTTTTAGGTTTATCTTTTCCTAAATTCTGTTTTATTTATCTTTTTTCAAATTCCTTTTTTTTTCACAATCAGTTTTTCCCACCTAATTTTTTTCTGGATAATTTTGCTTTTTTTTTTAAAGGTGCATTGTGTAATATTTCTGAGGATCTATTGACAGAAATGCAATATAAGATCCATAACTATGTTTTCAGTGGTGTATAAAGACCTTGCATAATGAACCGTTATGTGTTTATTACCTTAGAATGAGACATTTATATCTCCATAACCGCGGGCGCCCCCTTCTATGGAGGTCGACATATTGTGTGGTCATGTTTCTAGCGTAGCCGACAGCGAACACACAGCGCTACAGAGCGCGTTTCCTCACTACCTTGAAAAAGAAGTTACTTAATGAACCGTTATATTTGTATTACCTTAGAATGAGCAGTTTCTGTCTACACACACCGCGGGTTCCCTATCATTGAAATGCGCCGACATGTTTCTACGGTGGCCCTAAACGGACAAACGTGTTTCGTTACTATGTTGCTCTTCGTGCAAGGAAGCAAGCTTAGTTCAGCGAATAAAACACTGACACAATGATGAACAAGTAACAATAATATTTGCAATAACATAGTTTTACGGAATAATTAAGTAAGCATAATTTCTTAATTTATCCTTGTAAAGAAACCTCATTGTTGAACTGGCTACTCTCTGCTGTCTCAGACGATGACATATTTTCCTGTCGGCCACCGTAACTTTTGTTGGTTGCAATTCGTAACCTCACCACTAGATGCCGCTAAAAATCACACACTGCACCTTTAAGTAACAATTTACTTAATTTTGTTGTTTTTCCCTAGAAAACAAGACATATTATCTTATGACATTTTACTCCTCTAGTAATTGCATCTTGATTTAAGAATTTGTAGATATTTGGACTGGAAACAAGACAAAAATACTAAGAAAGAAAATAATTTTTTGCTGTGTAGAACGTCCTGGTTGCGTATGCAACCCACTGTTCCCTGAAGGAGGGAACGGAGGACGTAGTCAACGTCGACTGAATGGGGATCACGCCAGGGAACCTATCATCTTCGAGTACAATTGAACGAGCCAATAGAATTGGCGTATAAATACGGAAGTGGATGCACGCACTAGTTGCTTTTCGCTGAGGAGCCGAGCGTAACCCGGAGTCAGCGGTGGTCCAGCGATAGTGGCAAGGTAACTCCTTCAGGGAACGGTGGGTTGCATACGCAACCAGGACGTTCCCTTTCAGTCGATAACGTCGGACGTAGTCGACGTCGACTGAATGGGGATAACCTTTGAAAACGCCACTAAAACTGCCACCTTCCAGTGCCTAGACAAAAGCCTCCTGATGCCCCCGCAATTTTAAGGCGGGGAAGGACAGGGCTTAGGCCAGGGAAGTCACTGCTGTTCCTACAGGACCACTGGGAAAGCGTTCCCGGACATTGGAAGGAAGGGACGCTGCGGAAGCCACATCCTACCCGGAGGGAGGTAATGTGGAGAATACACATATGAACTGGACGGATGACCGGGCAGTATGACATATGGAATGTCACTGGGGTGGCTCCAGCCTAAGACGGGGGGAGACTCACCGGACAGTGATGGCAGAGAGACTCTGCCGAGGGAAGACACGGGCTCGCCGTAGGGAGCCGTATCGTGGAAGAATACACATATGGGATCACCGTAGGGACCACAACATATGGACCCAGCCTAACACAGGTTCCACACTGCTTACGAGTGGTAGGCCTAACACCAGACGTTCCGCACGTCTGACGTCGGAGGGGTATGGAGGAACTCAACAGGGTTCAGTTTAAGGGAACTCAACTGGAGTAGAAGGCACACGTATCCAGTCCATAGGAAGGGAATGGTGCAGCAAGCCGACACTTGAACCGGGCTCACGGTGAAACTGGCTTCATGAGAAGGGAGCCCACGGGAAGCAGCGGTACAATAGGTGTAGCCCAGCCCCCAACTCTAAATCTGTCAGCAAAGCACTCTGTCAACGCCCAGGCGGAGCAAAACACTCATTATAGAGGAGCTCAACACCTAAGTGGACATGAGCATCTCGGAATCTTTCACCGAGATGAGGCAACCACATCAGTGGGCCACTTTGCTTGGAAACAGCCTTCCCTCTCTGCTGATTCCTAACAGACAAGAGCTGGTCTGAGGTCTAAGGCTGCGTTCTGTATACGTCTAACCGCTATGAAGTGGACGGACAGAGAAGCCAGGGCTGGGTCTGCCTCCTCCAGGCAGCGCTTGCAGGCTCACCACCTGATCCTATTACGGGAGAGGTAGGAACCTTGGGCACAATCCAGGCCGGGGTCTCAGCTTGTGAGAGTTAGCCGGCCTGAACTCCAGGCACAATACGTTGACCGAAAGCGAGCAAGTCCCTACCCTCTAGTAGAGACCATGCTAGCAGGAGAACTGATTTAACAGAATTTTTAACTCACTGCCTGCAGTGGCTCAGGGGCGCAAGGATTTACATTACCTACTCCTCGGGAACCTGATGATCATGACGTGCTACCCATTCTTCTGCATCATGATGCGCGTCGAAAACACCGAGGCAACATCATTTTGAGGGTGAAGGAAAACAGCCTACTCCAACCCATCTTGCAGGAAAGCGAGCACTGAAATGATCGAAAGCTTTCAGGATCTCCTCACGGAGAGAAGACGCACTCAACAACTAGGTTCCACTTCTAAGCGCAAGCACACTATCTTTTCCAGGGGGTGCTTGCAGAAGTGATGGTAACTGTCACATGATCCTGTGATAGCCACCTGAACCTCTGCATTCAGTGTAAGACCGCCCGGAATCTCTAGGGGTAGAATGCGGGTGCCATCATGCCCCGTCCCTGAAAAAGTGTTCAGGGGAAGTCAGGAAGGCTGTTGATGGGAACAGGTCTGGTTGGGCCAATAAGGGGCAACTATGAAGACCTGCTCCCTCCTGACTTGGCACCGTAGGTGCAAGCGACGGGCGCAAAAGACAGGAGCACTGCTCAACACAACATGTGAAGATCACTGAGCTTCAGGAGCATTTCTGCTCAACATTAGTGTGAAAGGATTCACTGAGCTTCAGGAGCACTGCTGCTCAACACCTGAGTACGATGAATTCACTGAGCTACAGGAGCATTGCTGCTCAACACCTGAGTGCGATGAACTTCACTGATTTTCAGGAGCATCTCTGCTCAACATGAAGTGTGATGAATTCACTGACTTGAGCAGGCACCAGGCGACCATGAGTCGCAGTCGCTTTTAGGAGGCTCACTGGGGCTTTAAACGCATTTCTGTGGGCCCCCGGGGCAGCTGAGAGCCAGTGTCTGTCCAAGGGTTGTCCGCTCGAACAGAAATACTGGCAGGGAGACGAAACCGGAGAGGCAACCGAGCGGCCGCGGTGTGGTCATGACCCAACTGGACCCCAGGGGATGGAGTCTCCACTCACCCTGGCTATAACTGTTGTGAGGCTCGTTGGCAGCACGATTGAGTAGGCCGGGAAAGAGTGGAACGAAGCATCCTCAGAAGCTTCCGACTCCAAGGAGGAGGTGACGGGTGAGTCGTGACATGCGAGGGAAGCTTACACAACGGTCACAATGTCTAACAACTCGAGGCACGAATGTCCGTGTAATCGAGGGTCGCCCAGGCCCCCGTTAAAACACGCCCTTTGTACATGGTCCCTCAGTAGCTGAGGGTTGGGAGCAGACGGGGATGAACTGTAGTCACACAGGGAGAGCTGCTCTGCCACGGTCACCTCGGAACTCGATCATGAAGCTAGTGCTGAAGCGGTCATCATATGGAGGAAGCCAAATGGCTGCATCTATCATATGCCCCAGGAGCCTCTGAAAGTTCTTTCAGTGGGACCCTTTCTCACTTCTAAACACACCAGCTGAACACACTCTCATAGAGAGACGTGTTGGACCGAGTTCACCTCCAAAACTGAAAAAGAGATACTCAACCCGTGGGCGAGATTACTCTCTCCCAGTTGACCTGAAGACCCAACGGGTTCTGGAGCACTCGAAGGGAAGGACTCTGTACTGATACTTAACCCTCACGCGCAACACACAGGATGGCCTGCGGTGCGGAAGGTAGAGATCTGAAGCACATGTCATTCAGGTCAGAGCTGCAGACCAATCTTGGGCCAAGATGGTCACGACCCACCACCTAGTAGCATGAAGAACGAGTTTGCAACTGGCCTTCATACCGGCTGGTGGAGCGGCTATATCAATCCTTCGCCAGCAGGATAAGATAAGTGCGCACAAGTCAGGAGCACTGCTCAACACTAGGTGTGATGAATATCACTGGATTTTCAGGAGCACATCTGCTCAACACCTAATGTGATGATTATCACTGACTTGAGCGGGAAAGCCAAGCCTGAGGTGGGGCAGCAAAGTGAAGAGTGTGGTGTTAGTGTGCTGTGCAACACTAACCTGTCTCCACTAGCGGCAGGGGGCGCGTGAGAAGGCGGATGACCGGGTCCTCGAACGCACCAAGCTGCCTGCTGGCGATCAAGGGGGGCTGAGGGGTGTAAGGCAATACAGGGTCACACCCGCCAGACAGGCCCTCTTGGGACCCAGGAACAGATGAATTTGCTCTTTCCTTGAAGTGTGGGTACCGCTTGCTCCACTTTTTTTTTTTTTTTTTTGGGGGGAGCCAGCGGCGAAACAGACACACACAACAAAGACACCACCCGGCCCTCACCCGGGGGGAAGGAGTGACCAACTCCAAGAGCATCCCCATCCATCCCTGGGCGGCCCGCTCCGGAATGTTTTTTCTGTCGCTTGCCACCTGGATTGGCAGCGCCTGGAGCGGGCTGGGCGTCCCTACTGCGGCCGGTTCCATGCTGAGGCCTGGGTGGAGGCTACTGCGGAGGCCCAGCGGGAGCGGCGACCGGGGAACGCCCTCGGCGACGAGCAGGCGGAGGAACTGCCACCGGCGGCGGGGTGGAGGCAACAGCTGGCCGCCGGGGCAGGATGTGTCGGATGACCTCCGTCTGTGCTTGGGCGGCAGAGAACTGTTGGATGCAGTTCTCTGCCGCGTCGCCGACCAGCCCAACCTGGGAAATTGGGGAGACCAGGAACCGAAGCTTGTCCGCATCCGCCATATCAACCAGGCTGAGCCAACGATGGCGCTCCTGGACCACTAAGGTGGACATCGAACGCGCACGCCACGACACTCGTGCCCCGGAGGGCGAGGTCGGATGCAGTGCAGTGCTCACCTATGAGCACACGGTCTGGGCTACCCTCGTGCGTGTCCATGGGTGCCCTGGCCTGACAGACCTGAAGCAACGCCATGGCACGCAAGAGGAAGCGGCTTGCCCACAGGCTTTGTAATCTCTGCCTGTCGGAACGGACGAAAACTCACAGGCCTTAGGGGGGAGACGAGGATCCCCCCAAAAGGCAGCGGCCGCCGGACACAGGTGCACCTGTGTCGACAGACCGCTCCATTGGAGGGATAGTCTCGCAACCCTTCACCGCTCCTCCATCAAGGGTAGTGAGGGGGAAAAGCTATTCAGGCAGTTTCTAGCAGAGAAAGGTGCCGTCCACAACCTTGTAAGCTCTCCATGCATTTCTGGAAGGAAAGGCACTGGGGCGGCGAGCTGAGAACCAGCGCGGCCCGCCCCGAGATACCAAACCTCCAACCGAGACTGAACGGGACACGGTGGAGGTTCCACTCGAGCCCGGCAGCCTCGGCGGCCCGTTTCAGCATAGCTGAAATTTTTGGATCTGGCTCGGGCAATGTTACACTCCCAGAGGGAGATAACACAGCCGAGTCGTCATTTCCAGAGGCCAGCTCACCCTCCGATGCTGCTATCGACATCTTATCCTCTGGGGGAACCCCCATTGAAACAGCTGATCGGTCCATTACAGAGGGACCAGCATGCTCAACAGGAATTCCATTGGCTGCGGTGTGATGGAGGAGTGAGGAGCCCACAGGGAATGGTTACCGGACGAGACATCCATCACTATCCTCCGATCACCCATCCCACACGGCACCCGGGGGTGGGGCATGGTAATGGTCTTGATCTCAACACCGCGACAGTCATATTCCCGCAATGAGAACATGAGCCGTCCACAAAAGCTGCCTCAGCATGCCGAACATATAAATATATATATATATACATTTTTATATACATATAAATATATAGCTCAAACACGTGATGCAACAATTGTGACCGTCAGAGAGGAAAAGGGAACGACCGCATCCAGAAACGCACAGGTGGAATGACATCTTGAAAAAGACGCAAACGCACCCGTGTTGCTCTTTCAGGAAATAGGTCCCATCACCAGTGCCGGAGCAACACTGGACAGTGAACTGAAACAGTGAAGCACTCACCTTTCCGCCCTCTAACCAGCCGTTAACACATACAAACCCTTAGAAATTTGTTGCTGTTAAAACAGCAGTTGAGAGCTCAAAGCTCGCGATCACCGCTGCACTCGCGCTGTAGAACACCAGCACTGGGAGAGTCTTCCTGAAGAACACCGACACACTCGCTCGTTGTAAACAACAGCACTCTTCAGAGACATCAAACGATCGGCTCCGAAGCGAAAGGCAACTAGCGCGTGCATCCACTTCCGTATTTATACCCGCGTCGCGGGGGCAGAGTGTGTGATGCAAATCACACACGCCAATTCCATTAGCTCGTTCAATAGTATTCGAAGATGATAGGCTCCCTGGCGTGATCCCCATTCAGTCGACGTCGACTACGTCCGACGTTATCGACTAAAAGGGAACCTGTTTTATTGGTGACGGTTCTCTGTGTGTGTGTGTGTGTGTCTCAGGTGCAGCAGCCGATCATCACGCAGGGCGCCAGCGTCACCAGGATCACGTTCGGCAGCCCTCATCCGGTTCCTCAGCCGGTTCCTCAGCCGGTTCCTCATCTTCAGGCTCCGCCGGTGTCCAGCAGCGCCGAGGCGTCGGTGAAGCTCCAGTCTGAGTCCAGCTCCAGTGTGCCGGTGCCGGAGAAACCCTCGGTCTCAGACATCCTGAAGATCTCCATGCTGGAAGCGGAGCTGGAGCCCATGATGGTGGACTCCTCCAGCGACTGCGGCCCGATGACCAAAGCTGTGGCCTCCTCCTCCTCTTCCTCTTCACTCATCAGCAGCTCCAAGCAGACGCTCGAGTCCTTCAGCCGAGCAAAGAGCAAAGAGCTGGACATCATACAGGTGCGGCTGCTCCACACACACACGCACACACACACACACACACGCATACACACGAGCACTCACAAACACACACACACACCCTCACACACACACCCCCACACACACACAAACACTCACGAGCACAAACACACACACACACACACTCACGAGGACTCACAAACACACACACTCACGAGCACTCACAAACACACACACGCACACACACGAGCACTCACAAACACACACACTCACGAGCACAAACAAACACACTCACGAGCACTCACCAAACACACACACACACTCACGAGCACTCACACACTCACGAGCACTCACAAACACACACACACACACGAGCTCACAAACTCACACACACACACACACACACACCCTCACACACACACACTCACACACTCACGAGCACTCACAAACACGCACACACACACACACACACACACACACACACACTGTAATTTTTATTCATGAACCCAGCAGTTTCATATCACATATAAATGTATTTAAATCACACATTGTTCTATAATTTATATTTTTGCATTGAATCTCCAAATGAATGTAGAAAAAAACTTAGTATATTTAAAATATTTTTTAATGGCAGCCATGAAATGAGTAATTATAGCCATTCAACATAACGTATAATTCAATATAACGTATAATTAAAAGCCATCATTTAATTTTAATCACAAAGTTATAACTTTTAATTGAACAGCTTAAAACAATCTTTACATAATCCTATTATAATTAATGTCTCATTTAGTTTCGTTTTGTTTTTGTAGGCTATTAAATGTTTAAAACGATGGCTTTCAATTATACAGTAGTACTGAAAACCTGTAATTATTCAGTTCATCCCTAGAAATTGAGAAAAAACTTGATTTATTATAATAATTGTGCTGTATGTAATTGTTTTTCGGAAAAATGATGCTGAATGATTCCCTTGCTGCGGCTGCTGTGATTGGCTGACGCTTGTGTTTGTGGTCAGGTGATCCCTCAGCACTGCTGTGATTGGCTGACGCTTGTGTTTGTGGTCAGGTGATCCCCCAGCACTGCTGTGATTGGCTGACGCTTGTGTTTGTGGTCAGGTGATCCCTCAGCTAGGGGTGTGCACGAATATTCAATCTGTAATTATTATTCGAAAAATAAAATGCTATTCGAATTTTACTACGTTGCTTTGCTGGCCGTAAATGCAGTGAATTCATGATAAATCCCAAGCACTAACTCGCAGTTATAATATACTATAGATATACTTCCTTTAGATTTCATTGAGGGAGACAGGTTTAAGAACAGAAAACGCAAAGTGCTGTTAGAAACTTGAACACCGTTATCTTTGTGTCTCTGACACGTCTGTCAGCGCAGCGCGTTTAATCACTCGAGCATAAATTGCTGGCGGCGCCCCTGTATGTGGATATTATTATTTTTCTCAACATAAATGTGAAACAATATTAAACACGACAATCAAATGCTGACTCCAGTGTATGTGTACGTTCTGTACGATATCTGGCGCAGTCTGCTTTATTAGGCGTTTTTCCCATTCGCGCTGCTTGAGCTTAAATGCTTTTGTTCTTTATATTTTTTGCTTACACATAGGCATACTGTTTAATGTTTTCAACTAAAAGAAAACTTTAACATATATTGTAAGCTTGTTGTGTATAGGCTATTGACTAATCGAAAGCTTGTTCAGAAATGGTGACAAAAACTTGCGTCTAAAAAATAACGTCTTTTCCCTTAAACTTCATTTAAATAAACAAATATTCGAATATTCGATTTTTATGAGCCCGAATATTCGAATGCAATATTTTTGAAAAATGCCCATCCCTACCCTCAGCACTGCTGTGATTGGCTGACGCTTATGTTTGTGGTCAGGTGATCCCCAAGCACTGCTGTGATTGGCTGACGCATGTGTTTGTGGTCAGGTGATCCCTCAGCACTGCTGTGATTGGCTGACGCTTGTGTCTGGGTCAGGTGATCCCCCAGCACTGCTTTGATTGGCTGACTCTTGTGTTTGTGGTCAGGTGATCCCTCAGCACTGCTGTGATTGGCTGACGCTTGTGTCTGGGTCAGGTGATCCCCCAGCACTGCTGTGATTGGCTGACGCTTGTGTTTGTGGTCAGGTGATCCCTCAGCACTGCTATGAATGGCTGATGCTTGTGTTTGTGGTCAGGTGATCCCCCAGTACTGCTGTGATTGGCTGACTCTTGTGTTTGTGGTCAGGTGATCCCCCAGTACTGCTGTGATTGGCTGACTCTTGTGTTTGTGGTGAGGTGATCCCCCAGTACTGCTGTGATTGGCTGACTCTTGTGTTTGTGGTCAGGTGATCCCCCAGTACTGCTGTGATTGGCTGACTCTTGTGTTTGTGAAGTGATCCCCCAGTACTGCTGTGATTGGCTGACTCTTGTGTTTGTGGTCAGGTGATCCCCCAGTACTGCTGTGATTGGCTGACTCTTGTGTTTGTGGTCAGGTGATCCCCCAGTACTGCTGTGATTGGCTGACTCTTGTGTTTGTGGTGAAGTGATCCCCCAGTACTGCTGTGATTGGCTGACTCTTGTGTTTGTGAAGTGATCCCCCAGTACTGCTGTGATTGGCTGACTCTTGTGCTTGTGGTCAGGTGATCCCCCAGTACTGCTGTGATTGGCTGACTCTTGTGTTTGTGGTGAAGTGATCCCCCAGTACTGCTGTGATTGGCTGACTCTTGTGTTTGTGAAGTGATCCCCCAGTACTGCTGTGATTGGCTGACTCTAGTGTTTGTGGTCAGGTGATCCCCCAGTACTGCTGTGATTGGCTGACTCTTGTGTTTGTGAAGTGATCCCCCAGTACTGCTGTGATTGGCTGACTCTAGTGTTTGTGGTCAGGTGATCCCCCAGTACTGCTGTGATTGGCTGACTCTTGTGTTTGTGGTCAGGTGATCCCCCAGTACTGCTGTGATTGGCTGACTCTTGTGTTTGTGGTCAGGTGATCCCCCAGTACTGCTGTGATTGGCTGACTCTTGTGTTTGTGGTGAAGTGATCCCCCAGTACTGCTGTGATTGGCTGACTCTTGTGTTTGTGAAGTGATCCCCCAGTACTGCTGTGATTGGCTGACTCTTGTGTTTGTGAAGTGATCCCCCAGTACTGCTGTGATTGGCTGACTCTAGTGTTTGTGGTCAGGTGATCCCCCAGTACTGCTGTGATTGGCTGACTCTTGTGTTTGTGGTCAGGTGATCCCCCAGTACTGCTGTGATTGGCTGACTCTTGTGTTTGTGGTCAGGTGATCCCCCAGTACTGCTGTGATTGGCTGACTCTTGTGTTTGTGGTCAGGTGATCCCCCAGTACTCCATCATGCCCGACTCCAGCCAGTCTAATGTTGTGGTGGAGCCGAGCGGGTTCCTGGAGATCAGCGATTACACCAGCCAGCGCCTGGACCAGGAGGCCATGCAACAGGAAGTGGACAGCAGCAACGATGAGGGGGCGGCGGCCAGCCCCACGGCCGACCAATCACAGTGAAGCACGGCCGACCAATCACAGTGAAGCACGTGGAACTCGTGCTGTATAGAGAAACATTCAGTGAGTTTGTGCTTCATCCTGCAGCGGAGAACAATGTTTGTGTTAAATTCTACTTAATTTATAGTTTTAAGTAGAGCTGATGGACTCTTTAAGACTGTTCTGCTCTCTGATTGGTGTAAATAGCGTCGCTCATGTAAATCAGTGTCTGGATCTTGTTCTCTCTCTCTCTCTCTCTCTCTCTCACTAACACACACACACTCTCTTTTTTTCTCTCTCTCTCTCTGTGGACTCTCTCACACACACACACTTTCCCACACTCACACACACACTCTCTCTCTCTCTCTCTCTCTCTCTCTCTCTCTCTCTCTCTCTCTCTCTCTCTCAATGTAACGTTAGCATTTTAACTCTATAAACTTTACTACAAAAGCCCGCCTTGCCTTGTGTTATTGTGTGTGTGTGTGTTTGCACAGGTGAGCTCTCGGGTTACGCAGGGCATGTCAACAGGTGCGCTCACAAAACACACGCCCATCTGGGTGGAAAGTACCAGTGTTATTAAATTGGGAGAGTTTTCCTCATTGTGATGGAAACAAATGCGCGTGTGTGTGTGTGTGTGTGATCGTGGGACGAGGGGGTTTTGTGCGTCGCCGGTGTTTCTGGGTGGATTCCAGCGTGTGTGTCGCTTCATTCAAGCATCGGGACTTTCCTGTGGGATCGAGGAGTCTTCCGCTGGGATTCACTCGCCCTCGTTCTCCTCTCATCCACGCAGTCCTTTCGTTTCTCAGAAAAGCGCCGTTTACATAACAGCTCATTACACTAATTTGTTTTGCCCGAAGTAATTGGCGTGTTGCGTAATGTTTGTTTGTTCTGGGCGGAGCGAGGGTTTGATTCGTCATGTGACCTGCATCACTGAAGGCTAGTGGTGCAACGCATCACAGAACTCATGCTTCGGATCATCTACGGTTTTTGACCCACGGATCGGATCATTTTTCGGATCAGCAAAAAAAAAAAAAAATTATATATATATATATATATATATATATATATATATATTTTTTTTTTTAATATATATATGGGGGGGGTGGGTGTCATTATTTAAAACAAGTGAACAGTCAGTAATAAAATAAGAACAAATACACAAATTATAAGCAGAGATTAATTCTAAATAACAAAGTTACAAAGTCTAACAGTAATATTCAGGTACAGAAATTAATAATAAGCCTAAATGTAAAATAACACTGTACACTGTAGAAATTAAATATAGATTCATCTTTGTTAAAAGCTTTATTTTGTTGTTTTATTAACATTGACACAGACAACAGTATATTAGGCTGCCGTCACTTTAAGACCGAATAAACTGACAAACATCCGGTTTCTTTCTCAACTGTTCACTTACGACATAAACTTCCACTCTATGATGGTTAAACTGAGCATTTGATCCGCGAATCCACGCGTGTCGAACCGCGGGTCTGGCCCGTACGCATCGCGATCGCCTGCGACCCGTTCCACAGTCAGGACCATAAATATAACCATGAGGATTTATGTCCACAGCGCAACTATAACGATAACGACACAGAAGAACGATATCAGTGGATTCACGTTCAGAGCGATTGGTGGACGATAAAAACACTGACAGCCAATCAGAATCCATCCTGCTTTAACGAGCTCCAGCATTTAAAGAGACAGACGTCAAAAATGCAGAATAAAGAAAATGATATTTTGACTGATATAGTTATCGTTCTTGTTTTTCGCAAAATTTTAAGCTAATATGATTAAATCATCAAGAAATTATAATAATAATAATAATAATAATTTAAAAATAAATGAATATCGTTTATTTATCACATTTATTTATTAGGGCGAGACACTGCTGACATAAACTGTTTTTCATGCATCTGTCAATTTTGTGATTTTGGCCTTTTCATAGTGTTTCTTCAGACTAGTGGAAAGAAAACACCCAAAATACACTTCTAGCTGTATCTTTTACAGCACTTTATCTATTTGTGTTTGTATATTTCAGTTACAGTGTTTATTTTAAAGGCCGTTTTCTCCAAATGAGTTTTTCCTCCTACATTGAGCCAGAAATCTGCACTTCAGTGACACACAACAAACTTTCCACGTTTATTCTTATCTATATATTCTAAAGGTTTTTACAGAGGGGTTGTTCATATATAATTTTCCTGATTTTATATTATTTCTAAAAAATGTTGAAAATTTAAAAATTTTTGGCTGAGGTTATCATCTGATTTGTGGAGTGATAAATAGAGATCCAAAATCCCCTGTGTAAAAACCTTTGACTAATATATATAAAAAAATGAAACAAGACTTTTTTAACCTGACTTCATCCAATGTTCAGATTTTTATTTTAGAAATTTATGCAAACTAATGCATTTTTAATTAGATAACACACCATTTACATATTTAAACATAACATTTCAGAAAACATGTAATACAAAAAATGTTTGCAATTACCAGTGTATTCAATCAACTGGTGAAGTATGGTGATATATATTAGTCATTTTAATTAAATACATTTATTAAATAAATAAAAATATTTATAAATATTTATTTATTTATTTAAAAATAATAAATAAACAAATAAATAATAAAAATGTACAAAAACAAATAAATAGCTTTTATGTATCTATTAAATTTGATAAATAAATGTATTTATCAAATTAAATAAATACATTTATTTATTTAAAAATACATGAAATTACTAAAAGTAGAATTAAAATAAAAAGATAAATGGTAAATAAAAATGAGTTTGCTTATTTCATTGTTATTTATATATCCATTGATTGAGTAATGCTCTAAGTCGAATAGAGTTTCAGTTTCACTCTACCTGTGTGTAATGACAATAGAGGTGATTCTATTCTAGTAGCTAAATAATCAATGCTGATGATGTCACCGGATGAGCTCACCTGTGCGTGTGTGTGTGTGTGTGTGTGTTTGGGTTTTAAAGGCCTGTTAATAACAGCTTTAACTGTGTTTAAAGTGAGTGTGTTCGAGACTTTCGGTTTCCTCTGCTCTGGAAAGCCCCGCCGATCGATGACCTTCATCAACAGCGTTTGAAGAAGTCTTAAAGGTGACAATCTTCCAGCGGCGTCTGATAGGGCCTGACGCGGGTCACATGACATCAACACACACTAATAACTCTGTAAAGATCATTGTGAAAGCAGAAGGAAACACCCCTGGACGAGTTCCAGCGGTTTCGGCAAACACCTCCAGATCAGCCTCGAAAATAATACATTTGGGGAAATATTTATGCTTTTACGTGTGTATTTACTTGTTTTGAATTTACGAATCGGATTTTGTACATGTGAATTGTGCTGTGCATTTATGCATTTTGTTTTGTAAATGTATTATTTTTTAGGCTGATCTGGCTCCACCTGAGCGCCTGATCGGGTGTGTGTGTCCATGTCCATCTTACACTCAGATCCGCGCGCGTGTGTGTGTCCATGTCCATCTTACACTCAAATCCGTCTGTGTCTGTGTCTGTGTGTGTCGTGACTTGATTCCCTCGTCCAGCTGGAGTTCGTCTCTCTCGACGCGTGTGTGTGTGTGTGTGTGTGTGTGTATCTGTCTGTCTGTGTGTGTGTGTCCTGACTCGATGTCCTCGTCCAGCTGGAGTTCGTCTCTCTCGACGTGTGTGTGTGTGTGTATCTGTCTGTCTGTGTGTGTGTGTCCTGACTCGATGTCCTCGTCCAGCTGGAGTTCGTCTCTCTCGGTGTGTGTGTGTGTGTGTGTGTGTGTGTGTGTGTGTTTGCTTTGGCCTCAGAGTTTGTGTCAGACAGTCATATTTATATTCCTCCTGAAAGAATCTACACACACACACACACAGATTTGTGGCAGTGAAGCTGATATTTGTCAGGTCTGTCATGAAGAAATAAAGCATCTGGGAGTTTTTCTCACTGAACTGGAAAAGAAATACGGTGTTGAAACAGTTGCTTGTAGATTTCACAAAGAAATGGCAAGAAACGCAAAAATATGATCCAAGAGCTTTTCTTTTTTTTATTACAGCAATTTTCTCATTCCATCACATTTGGACGGGACCCAAAATCCTTTACATCAAATACAATCAACAACTGAATACATTCGCTGAAAATAAATAAATATAAAATAAATAAAAAAACTGAAATTACATCCACAACGAATCTACATGCACCAATGATACGTTTTTCTCAATGTCATAATCATTTAACATTAACAAACAAGTATTCATTACTTCAATGAGCTCATCGTTTCTGCCTTTAATTATTACATTGTTAAATTAATACATTTGTATCATTTCTGAAATGCATAACTGAGACAGTTTCCTCTGATAATAGATCACTGTAAACTGTAATGTGGACTCAAGCACTTTCTGTAAAGCTGCTTTATAATGATGTGTATTGTGAAAAGCGCTGTACAAATAAATGTGAATTGAACTGAAACTGTAGGCAAGGCAAGTTTATTTATAAAACACATTTCATACACTGGCAACTCAAAGAGCTTTGCATAGAAAATAAGCACAAAATAAAAGCAAGGAAAATTAAAGCAGTTATTAAAGGAATTAAAAGAGATAAATGATACAGTTATAAAATGAATTAGAGTAATATGAATTAAAGTAGTAAAAAGATGATACATAAACTCATAGTAGCGACCATTAAATAAAAGAAAGAGCAGAAAAGACATCGGCTGAGAAACAACACAATAAAAGAGTAAATAATGAAACCAGAACAGTAATAAAGCCCTTCACACACTTCTACAAACAACACTTATATATTTAATATTCAGCCGGTAGATTACGTTCCAAATCCACATATTGGTTTTGGCTTCTTATATAATTTTTATTTATTTATTATTAACTATATACAGTAGAAATGGGGATGGTATATTTGAGTCCAGAATATCTCATTCCCAATATGGGTATTTATATTCAAACTATTACTTCTTTAATTCCTCATTTCTTTCGTAACCCAATAATTCTCAAGACTTCCTTCTCTTAATTATGATGATTATAGATCTGATCGTACTGGAGGAATCCGGTCTAGAACGGTTTCTCGACTGTCCTGTAAGTTTCACTGTTAAACTCTCGATTTCACACACTATTCCCAGACAATCAATCAATCAATCAATCATTCATTCATTCATTCATTCATTCATTCATTCGTTCATTCAATCGTTCATTGAAGGTATTAGCTGTTGTAGCCATTCTCTGGTTAGCTTGTTTGCTAGCAATCAATAGAATCCTCATCAAATTCAGATTTGCAAGAGCTTTTTGAAAACTTTTTAAAACAAATATTCCATTGCATCATTCTTCAACATTATGGAGCCGTTACTAAAACTGTGTTTTCATGCATTGGTCAGTTTGGAGACTTTGGGCTTTTTGGCTTTTCATAATGGGTTTTTTCAGAAAACATCCAAAATACAGTTTTAAAATACCGAAATACAGTTTTAGTTCACTGACACTGTCGCAGTTTTCCACCTTTGTCGCTTTTGGCTCGGCTTGCTTAGTTGGGGACATTAAATTTAACATTTAATTTAATATTCTACAATATTATTGATCTCCTGCATTGACAGCATTATATGAGAACTGAACTGAGCTGAACGATGACATCACGGTTTTCTCCAGAGCTATATATATATATATATATATATATATAAATGAACTAAATGAATAACTTTTACAACAGAAATGAATCATCACTGAACTGACTTAAGCTGGACTGTGACGCTATTTTCTTCTGGAAACAAACTGTGCATTATTTTCCTGTTATCTCTGTAAAGCTGCTGTGAAACTCTCTGGTGTAAAAGCTGTATAGAAATAAAGCTGATTGGACTTTAACTTCTTTTAGAGCACTTTATATATTTGTGTCGGCAAACCTTTAAAGGCTGTTTTCTCCAAATGAGTTTTTCCTCCAACATTGAGTCAGAAATCTCCACTTTACAGTTTTATTCTTATCTATACTCTGAAGGTTTTTACTGAGGGGTTTCTTCATATAATTTCCCTGATTTTATACAACATTTTATGTTTTTGTGAAAATGTATTTATTTTTGGCTGTTGACGGTATTATCTGATTTGTGGAGTGATAAATAGAGATATCCAAAATCCCCTCTGTAAAAACCTTTGACTAATATATCAAACTGGACTTCATCCAATGTTCAGATTTTTGTTC
>JAVALU010001750.1:0-5000 GCA_030770095.1 Gila robusta | reverse complement strand
AGATCGGCCTGTAATTGACTAATTCTGTAGGATCAAGTTGTGTTTTTTAACAAGTGGTTTAATAATAGCCAGCTTAAAAGTTTTTGGTACGTATCCTAGAGACAAAGATGAATTAATGATATTCAGAAGAGGATCTATGACCTCTGGAAGCGTCTCTTTCAGTAGTTTAGCTGTTGATTTAACGAGTTAGAAAATTCTTCCTTTCCTATAGCAATGAATGAATCGAATTTTTCATCAGTGAGACTACACTGACGAAGTAAGTAAAGAAGTCTGATGCGATACTGTAGTAGACGGTTGCATAGTTATAATTCCCTGATATTATCAATCTTATAAGTAAAGAAGTTCATAAAGTCATTACTGTTGTGCTGCTATTGAAGCTTTATTTCTCGTTAATTTAGCCACTGTTTCAAATAAATACCTAGGGTTTTGTTTATTTTCTTCTAAAGAAAATTCTTCTATTAAACGACCAAGGTAAGATTTTCTTCAGCATTATTGCTCAGAGATTGTCAACCTACCTATTAAAGAATGGCTTCATTGACACTTCAGTTCAAAAAGTGGGCATTCCAGGGTTCTCAGGATGCTTAGAACACATCAATGTTATCTGGCAACAAATTCAATCAGCTAAAAAGGAGAGGAAGGAGCACCATGTGACATTCCTGGATTTGGCTAATGCATATGGTCCAGTGCCACATGAGCTTCTTTGGGCAGCATTTGATTTTTTCAGGGTACCGATGTCGATAACAAATTTAGTGAAAGCCTATTTTGGAGATTTGCAATTTAGTTTCTCAACTCCAGAATTCAGCACTACATGGCAATGCTTAGAGGTTGGAATAATGGCAGGATGCACCATTTCTCCACTGGCTTTTACCATGGCAATGGAAGTAATCATTAGGGCATCAAAATGGGTAGTAGGAGGAGAGCGCTTGGCTTCTGGGATGCGACTACCACCAATCAGAGCATACATGGATGACATGACAACCATGACTACAACAGTAGCCTGCACTAATCGGTTATTGGGTAAGTTAACCGATAACATTGAATGGGCACGAATGCAATTTAAGCCCTCTAAATCAAGGAGCATCTCGATAATTAAAGGCAAGGTAGTAGATAAAACATTCTTCATTAATGGTGAGGCAATCCCAACCGTTTCTGAGAAGCCAGTGAAGAGTCTTGGGAGATGGTACGATGGGGATCTAAAGGACACAGTTCGAGTGGGAGAAGTTAGACGACAAGCAGTGGAAGGGTTGAAGAGCATAAACAGCTGCGCTCTACCAGGCAAACTAAAACTCTGGTGCTTTCAGTTTGGTCTACTGCCGAGGTTGCTGTGGCCACTGACGGTGTACGAGGTTTCTTTGACAACAGTGGATAAGCTGGAAGCGTTAATAAGTTCATATATCAGGAAATGGTTGGGAGTTCCACGCTGCCTCAGCAGAGTGGGACTTTATAGTAAAGGAATATTGCAGCTTCCAGTCTCTGCTTTAACCGAGGAGTTTAAGTGAGCCAAGGTCAGACTGGAAATTACCTTAGTAGAGTCACGCGACAAATGTGTAAGGGAGGCAGCCCCTGTGTTAAAAACTGGTAGAAAGTGGTCAGCAAAGAAATCTGTGGAAGAGGCAAAGGCTGACCTTCAAATCGGTGATATCGTGGGACAGGTACAGCATGGAAGAGGGGTTTTGGGCTCAGTTTAGCTCCTCCTAAATGGCACAAGGCAGCTCCAGCTCAAAGGAGGAAGCTGATAGTCAACGAGGTGCGAAAGCAGGAGGAGAGGATGAGGTGTATAAAGGCCATTTCCCAGGCCAAGCAGGGAGAGTGGATGAGATGGGAGAGTGTGGAACAACGCAAGATGGGCTGGCAAGACCTTTGGTCAATGGAAGAGAGTAGGATCAGTTTCCTTATCAGGTCAACATATGATGTTCTTCCATCACCACAGAACCTAAACCTCTGGGTAGGAGAGGATCCCTCTTGTCCTTTGTGTTCATCACCTGCCACATTAAGGCACATTTTGACAGGATGTAAGGTGGCTCTTAGCCAGGGTTGGTTTACTTGGCGCCATGACCAAGTTCTGCGATGTTTGGCTTTAGCATTGGAAGATAAGTGTAACATGACCAATAAGTTGCCACCTGTTCTAGCAAAACATTACACACAGAAGACAATATTCCTCCGCCCAGGCGAGCAACCACCAAGAAAAGGTGTTAAAACCAATTCTCTCCCAGGACAACTGGAAGGGACTGGAAAATGCTGGCTGATCTTGATCAACGGCTTATTTTTCCACCTGAGATCGCCACCACTAACCTCCGACCAGATATTGTTTTGTGGTCTGGATCAGCACGCATTGTTCAACTGATAGAGTTAACAGTGCCATGGGAGGATGCTGTAGATGAGGCATATGAGAGGAAGAAACTGCGGTATGCTCATCTGGCCACTGAAGCAGAACAGCGAGGATGGAGAGTCCGGGTTTATCCAGTGGAAGTGGGTTGTCGAGGTTTTGTGGCACACTCTACAACCCGGGTCCTCAGAGACGTCGGATTCAGTGGCCAAGAGTTGCGTCGCACAGTAAAGAACTTATCTGAAGCAGCAGAGAGGAGCAGCAACTGGCTGTGGTTGAGACGGAAAGAGTCTGGCTGGCTGTGTACAGGCCGCCACGCTACGGTTTCGAAGAATTCTTGAAAAACTTGAAGAGTCTGTTGGTTTATTTGTATAGTTTGCATAGTAATTACAGTTATTACGTTCCTGTGTATTTTGCGTGAATGAGGATTGGTGTTTGGACAGATATTGTGTTTTGCGGGGTTTAGCTATTCGCTCGCTTATGACCGGTAATCGCGTTTGACCAACTGATAGACCCTGCTTTTAAGACTGTCCGCAGTGGGGCATCGACAGTCTCGGTCAGAGATCATAAACGGTTAAGGGCTTGTTGGCGCGGGTTCTGTTTTTGGGCATTCTGAGAGCTCCTGACCCGTTCGCGGATAATGAGAGATTGTCGAGGAGAAAGATTAGGTTGATTTCCGAGTCGGATGTGTACAGATCTGTGAGAACTACGGGAGTTGGAGGCTATTGAACCGGCTAAGACTAGTAGACGTTGCGCCTGAGTCTTGAAGTTTGAGTATGGGGGCCGCTGGCTTGCCTAGGGGGAGGTGTAGACGCTAACTGGGACGCCCAAGAGTCTACTGTCGAGCCTGCTTGTGAAGGGTGTTTGATGGGCTAGTACAGTATCCAGCACGAAAACCTAGTGAGGGACTCGAATGTGTTTGCCCCCCTCATAGACTGTTTGAGAAAGATTCATCGCACGTGTGAGAAAGTTCGGTCCCCTACTGTATCGCACGCAGGGCTTCGAATTTACAGTACTGGGTTTGTGACATGCTTTATATAACTCACAGTGCGACACGATCTGAGACACGGATGGTTGGACGCACAGAGCTCTCGGTTTGCTTGGTGTCGGCTGGTTGTTCAAGCGGACGCTCTAGCTCGCCAAGTAATCACACTAGCAGCTACGAAATTATACGACCCCGCAGAGACCTGATGGGGATGATTTCATACCCCTCACGCCACTATGGACAAGACGTGGTAATTGCGACTTTGAGAGGAAGCTCACGACTGGTCGGCTCGTAGCTGTAGAGAATAAGAGCCTACGTGTCTCGCAAGTTGTTGGCTTTTTCTCGTTTGTGGGCAAAAGAAGCTGAGTAACAGATAATCGCAGCATGAAGTTTTACTTCTACTTCGTGTAAAGGATATTAATAGTCATAAAAGAGGGGTGAAAAAATAAGCATGATATCGCGCAAGTTTTTAAGGTTCCTCTCCTGTATGCAATCGAGCGTCTTTCCACTTCCATAGTGAGAATGATTCTCGGTAAATACCGGTCTAGAGTGTTTTGTTTGTGTTGATGCTCAACGTTGCGCTCCTCCTTTTTCTGGCTGAATCTCTCTTTACGGGGCGCTGGGAGTGTGGTTCCGCATGTACCCAACGCCGTTGTGACGGCGATTTTCTTTGATGCCTCATCTTTGAAGCGCAGACGGTCAGCCAACTTGGTGTCTATGTAGGAGTAGAGAGTTGAGTGACAATCTGGAATTAGATGCATAGTGTTAGAGAAGTTTTCTGTCGTCTCTCCGCCATAAGTATCGTGATGTGTCTTGTCTCGCTAATCCTTGGGAGGCTGAGATGGTTGAAACTGGAGCATGGAAGATTAGTTTTAATTAGATAAGCACACATGTTCGTTGGCAGAAGTGAGTATGATCTAATCTATGTTGTAACTCCGGTAGTCGGCTCTCTTTGCAGAGGCCGCTGGCGCTATGATTCATGAAGTTTCCACACGCGAGAGCTACGATAATGATCGTGAGAGTTCATATCGCCTGCCCCGTGACCTCACCTGGAGAATGCAGCAGCCCTCCCCAAATTTCAACGGCACCACTTTTAAGTCAGAAACAGTGTGAGAGTACTTCCAGATAGGTGGTTGAGGTCTATATAAATTATAATAGTTTTCTTTAAGTAGTAATGATTAATGACGCACGAGAGAACAACTGAGTGAGGTCGCTGTACATTTGTTGGTATAGATTCTCTCATCAGAGATGGATAGAATAGTCGTTGTGTTTCAAGTGTACGCCAATGTGACCCCAGAATATGGGACATGTGCATTCTTTTGCAGTTTGGTGGGTTTACATGTCGATGGTACATGTAATAATGCAATAAATTGTTTTTTTTCCCCCGCCCAATAATGTATATTAAAAACTTTTACATGCTGCAAGCCCAGTACTATACTACTGATAGGAATATCAGCAAATTCTATGATAAAGTCTGTATGGTGCCCTGGTGGCCTGTATACAGTAGCCAGCACCAAAATCTCAAACGTGATTTATCATTTACACTAGATAGTGTTATATTAAGCACTAACACTTCAATAGATATTATATTTGTAAACTAAACTTGCTCGTAATTCTATAATGATATTACTATAAAATCTACTAGCAAACACTCCCCTTTTGCCCTTTCAGGACGAGGTTCATGTTTAT